>VZTO01023376.1:11981-30075 GCA_013400615.1 Syrrhaptes paradoxus | reverse complement strand
ATGAGAAAAAACTTCTTCACAGTGAGGGTGACAGAGCACTGGAACAGGCTGCCCAGAGAGGTGGTGGAGTCTCCTTCTCTGGAGACATTCAAAACCCGCCTGGATGCGTTCCTGTGCGATCTGATCTAGGTGTTCCTGCTCCAGCAGGGGGATTGGACTAGATGATCTTTCGAGGTCCCTTCCAATCCCTAACATTCTGTGATTCTGTGATACCGACAAAGGTCAGGCTTTTAGGAAATCTAATGCGGGGTTTCAAAAGGCATTACAAAACTCTTTGGAAAATCAGATCTCTTAAAGGTAGCTGCACTATGAGGACTTAAAAGTTTTCTGCTACTGTACAGAAGTAATAAACCTGTAGTCTTTTAAACACCAATTTGAGCTTCTTGTAAGGTACAGAGGATTTAAAAAAGAAAGTAAACAAACAAGAATACCACACATTTGTGCTCTTCTGAATGCCAGGATGAAGCATCTTGGATTATCATGTTGAGACATTCCAGAGGATTCCAGTCCTTCTGTGGCAGAGAGGACACAAACTGTCTTTGCACCTATTAGTCCTTTTTAGTGCAGAATTAGATATATTGAGCTTCTGTGTTACATTTACCTAGATACACACAGAATGTTTACATGTCCTGTTTCATGGAAGGGGGGAAGTTAAAGAAAGTCAACCTCAGACTGAAAAACATCAGCCTGATAAGCATGCAGAACAATTCCACTCTGCCTTTTTCTTTTTTTAAGTGAAAATACTAACAATTCTGTGGAAGACCTGTTTACAGTTCCAAGGTGCAAAAGAATTTCCCCATTAAAACTGGACTGAACTTCTAAAAATAATGGGATATTCCAAAATATTACACATATGCAATTAATAAAAATATTCACAACTTCTTTGGCATTCAGTATACCGGGGTACTAGCTCATTAAAATATCATAAAACAAATCAGTTACAAATAAGAACCTTATCTCCTTCCAGTTAAATCCACACAGATTTTTTTCCCCTCACTGAAAAGCTGTTGGGTTTTTTAATCTTTGAATGGAGAAATACATTTCATTCCCCATATGTTTTAAACCAAACTGTTGCAGACCAGCACATCACAGCATGGCAAGAGTACTCAGATATTCACCCAGCTATTGCCACTACACTGTCAGAATAAGAAAATACAAATTAAATCAAAGAAAGTGCATTTAAGGTAGCTTACAAAATATAGCATTATTATTTCTAGCACTGTAACAGCAGTAAAATAGTAATTCATAAGGATGTAGTTCTTCAATACAGACTAAAGCATTTTAAAAGCTAGAAAGATATAGTTATAGATCTCTATATAATTGGGCAAATATCTGACACCATAACGACATTTTAACCAAGGTTTTACACAATGTGGATAGATTCTGCAGAGGTATTTCACAAATAAGGTAAATAAGAAAATTATAATTTAAATCCCCAGTGTTATCCTCTGAGACCAGAACGAAGGGTCTCACAGTCTGAGAATACATGTAAGATGCCAAGGTACAAGATAAACTGGAATTTACTCTTAAAGAAGATTGTATGTCAAAGAATGAAGACTTGTGTGTTTTTATTAGTAATAACAACGATTCTGCTCAGTAGACAATTCTGGCAGAAGTCCATGAAAAAATCCCAGGGTAAGTTATCTGCTGATCAGTAGAAAACTTAGTAAACTAGTACAGACACAAAGCAACAAACTTCTAAAATATACAGAATCAGATCTCAGAAGGAAAAAAAACCACCATCAAAATTATCAAAAAGCTAACAGAATGTACACATCCCTAAATGCTTTCAAAATAATCCACTATTTATAAATAACATTATGTGCATGTTGTTCAAAAGATACATTAAGCTAATTGGCTTTAATTTAGCATTGCGAAAGCGTTCAAAATTCATGTAATGTTTTACAGATTTGACAACAACTGAAAATTGATCCAAGCTTCAGTCAAGGTAACAGGAGATTCTACATTGACCTCAATTAGCTTTCGATCAAGCCTTAAGAGAATTAACAATCCTCTAAACAGTTGTCGTTCATGGCTGCATGCATAGAGAGTACAAAGTGCTGGCACCTTTAGAATGAGCAAAGTTACTCTAATTGAGCAGAAGACCAGCTGCAATTTTTTTTTAAAGAATGATTTCATTAAAAGTCTGGTAAGGCAGGCTTGCCCTACTGCTGAACTAAGCCTCAAGGTAACCTCAGAAACATTAAATGCAGAGAAAAAACAACAGAGTTGGTAACCTCAAGAAGTTTCAAACTCAACAGAGGGTTCTGAATCAGACTTATCCTCGTAACCGAGGGGCTGGGTAGCTGATGGCTTAGAGCAATTTTTGCCCGAGAACAGTTCATTTAGTGAGTCATCAATGATTAAGAACAAGCACACTTTCCTACTTCTTCAAACCAACCCCTTACTAATAATTTGTGTAGTCTTGTGACCTTAATTCTCAGTGTGGGCAGAAGAAGAGGTAATGCAGAAATTGAGAAAGAAGGAGGGGGTGGGGGGCAGAAGATTTATTATAACCCACTCCAGACAAAGATGCAACTGGATTCCACACACAGCTTAAAAGAGAAACACCACCCACATTAAGCCTTGATACTCATCTCTTCAATAGCAAATAAATAATATGTTTGATCGCTAGACATTCTCTTTATATACAAGATGACAGTTGATTAAGACTGTATTACAGAGTTCAAAAATTCAGGTTGAGTAACCATGGCCAACTGTCAAAAGTAGTAATGAAAGCAGAGATATCACTATAATCAAAAGCAACAGGGAAATGAAGAAAACTGAATGCTAATTATTTGTGATTAGTTTCTCCTGTCAAGGAAGAAAAATGCCAACTTGCTGAGGTAGTTAAAACAGAAGGAGCTGCACATGGTTCTCACACCTTATATGAACTAGATTATCCCAAGTTCAAGCAAGATACCTTGTAAATGAAACAAAATTTCCTGTTTAACCAGATATAGAAGATATAGACAAACTGTCAATATTCCCTTGTGTTGCCCCTGCATACCATCCAAAAGCTGTCAGTTCAAAATGGTATCTTGCATCTTTTTGACCCTCTAGGGTCTATGCCCATAACTTCCTCTTGCCCTAATTCTTCCTGAGTAGTTGAAGTGCTATCACCTCTCAAATACTTCACGCTGCTATTTGAACAGGTCACTTGTAAGATGCCAGACTTAAGTCCTTAGAATCTCTGACAAAACTTCGATAAATTTGCAAGTTAAAAGTTACGAAGAAATTGTTCCACTCAAATTTCAAAGTAAATTTCCAAGACTTGATTATTTTAAGAGACACACACCACAATAAGTCATGAGAACTTCCTTTATTCATAAAGAAAACTTAAAGAGGAAAAAAATCACAGATGAAATATATCCAACTTCAGTGAACACATTAAGTGCCTTTTGGCACATACAGAGAAATTGGGGGGAGAAAGGAAGAAACAAGAGAAACAAACATTCAACGTACATACAGTACTAAATAACTAAGCAATGTAAAGCCTCAACAACCCAAAACCATGCCTTGTGGAGAGTGTTGTGTATATAGCAGGGTGAATTAAAATGTGGGCATTTGTGATTCAGTCTATCAGGAGTGAATGAAATAAAAACTACAGTGAGAGTACACAGCTACCCCAGCAGACACAGTCATTTCCCATCAATTTTGACTGTTAAATTTCAGTCAAGTCAGGACAAACCCTTATAATAATGTTTCCATTGCTGATTATCTGACAATTACATTGGACAAAAGATTAAAATATGCTAAGTAGTCTGTAGGGAAAGAGGTAGGACCATCTAATATAGTTCACCATCTAAAACACCATTTGAGTTATTTTAACTAGTTTCCTGAGCTACCAACAAGTCTCACCACACAAAACATTCAAACCACGAACTATTCCTCCCTGATTTTACACCACAAGGAACCCTAGGTATTAAAAAAAAAAAAATATTCCAGCATTTAACAGAGGCTGAGGCTTGCATCAGTTCAAAGATCAACACTGGGCAGCAATGCCGATTTAACCATCTTATACTGAAACCTTCATGTTTCAGTTTGAGGGAAGAAAAAGCTCCAAATCTAGACTGAACTGCAAAGTCCGTATACATTAATCATTGTTTATTTTTTTTAAATTTGTTTTGGATAAACAAAGGTTTTAATTATACAAGTCCCTGTTTGTTCTGTTTGTTTCCTAATTAGAGAAAAATGGTAAGTCTCCCAATCTAAGCTCTCTCCCTCTGAAGAATTTAACAATACATTTGGACAGGCACATATATTTGTTTGGAGACCATACAATGAACAAAATCCCATTTGCACTTAACAGAGCAAAGTTTGCCAGAATTCAGTGTGTGAGCCAAGGCTCCCTGCTCTCTAATGGCAGGAATGGCTGTCCCCACGGCCGAGCGCTGGATTGGGTACTTTCCTCTTGGCAAGTACAAGCCTGGAAACACCCACAGCACCTGTTGTTTATTCTAAATGGCTGTATTGAAAATAGACATGTTCCTACTGAGAAAGAAAAAAAAAAAAAGAAAGAAAGAAGTGTGTGTGTGGGGAAATTATGGACAAAGCTGGTAACTGCAAACTCCTAACTGATCCTGCTGAAACTACTTAACTGCAAAGTGCATTTATATAACAGCTTTCACCTAAAAACCCCGAAACACAAAAGCTTTCTGTAAAGATAGTTAAAGATTATTGTCAAAGCAAGTTATCAAGAAAAACAAGATGAGGAAACTTATGGAGGTCAGGAACAAAGCCAAGAAATTTCAATTCCAGGGACAAGGCAAATGACTGGAATTCTGTACTCTGTTAAATCTGGAGTAGCACATATTGTTCAGTGAAAATTCTCTCTATGTATTTAACCAACGTGTAACTGAAGTCATGTTCTTTTCCGTAAATTGTGTGTAATTACTTTCCAGATCCTACTTGCAGAGAATATTGAAATGCTACCAAGTAACAGGGATACGCAATGTGAGCACCTTAAGTGATTATTTACTCAGAAAAAAAAAATAAAAACAAAAAAAACACTACTGGTAAAAGCTGTAGGAGGTTTTCAGTAAGTACAATGAGATGTGAGTTCTATGGCCTCTTCCTACTCACCTTTGTTTAGACTGAGTCATTTTCCTGAATGATTCCCCTACTCTATCCTCTTCCCTGAAGAAACCATCTCCCAGCTTTTTGTTGAGAATATCCTTCTGCAGCCTGTATTAGCAACTGCCTTGTTTTTCCTTTGTCCTTAGCCTTTGAGGGGATAACGGAATTATGCTGGCTTGGATCTTAACTGTATTAATGCCTACCAGTAAGATACTGTGATCAGATCTTGGGTCCTGATCTGGCTCTCTCCTTTTGATGAAATAGGCCAGTGGGAACCTCTTTCAACAAGTCTGATTACATAAAAAAATAACAGCAATAACAATGATACTACAGATCAGACACCAGTTATTTCTGTCACCTTGCAAGCAACCACGAGAGTACGTAGCTCTTATCAACTGAGCACCTCACAGTGCACAACCTACTCTGAGGATTTCTGATTAAGCAAGGTACTGTGACCATCCTCTTAATTGTGGGAAACAAAGGCACAGAAAAAGAATCCATAGAAAATCTACAGTCAGATATCCAATCTCTAAGATCTCTCTCTCTCTTTTGGTAAGTGATCCCAGTAAAAGGAACTTTCCTGTTATTATTAAAACGGTCTTGACATACTTAATGTATTAGAAAGATCTTATTCATTTGTACTCAGCATGGGACAGCATCTGTCAACTTCAGCCCCGTGCTTAGCAACCTGGACTCCTGCTTCAGCACTTTATTTTTTTCCCAATCAGCTTTTCTATTGTTCTTCCCAATTAAACGTTTCTTCCATTTCTTATATCCTACAACCAACCATCACAATGGACACTTCACCCCCCAGTACATCTTTAATATTCCTGTCTCCTACAGCACGCTCCATGTATTCCCCCTATTCTAAAACTGCCTTTGCATTTCTCTAACCCATCATAAAAGGAAGCAAAGCTATTTTATCAGTATTTTTGTATAACTCAGCTTTGAGACTGGCTTCCACACCCCTGGACTGAAAGGCAGGCTGCTCAGAGCTGTCAGCAGAGCAGAGTCAAGCTGAGCTCTGCCACGATTTATGCAGGTAGGGCCAGACCTGTCAATTCCACTGACATGGCAGCGGGGAGGAACGAGGGGCAGAATTCTTACTGCTCAAATTCCTGATTCACTGCATCACAAATCCAACACTGATTCCAAAGTGACAGAATACAGCATGTAATTAAAAAAAAAAAAAACCACAAACTAATAAAAAAAACCACACAAAAAACCACACTTCCCTAGCACAACAGCAGGATAAATAAATTGAGAGACAATCTATATTAATACTGGAAGCCTGAGAGCAGATTGCTTATTTTCCCCCCATTTAGATTCCAGATTGAGGCTAAAATATTTTGCTTAAACAGAGGCACAATGAAGGAAAAACACGGTTAGATTTATGATTTAAAGATAGATCACATGTATTCTAACACTACTATTTATTAGCATTTCTCACGACTCTGTTAGAATCTAATCAAAACACCAGAATGCACTTTGACAAAGCTACCTGCATTTCACCCCAAGCAGGATTTACGTGGATGAAGTTGTACTTAGATTATGAAATGACTGCTTTGCTACCAATTTCCCAGCATTACACAAGTCATCTGATGAAAAGCAGTATTTAAGTATTACAGTGGTCCGTATTCCAGCTCCTGCCATACCTGGTAAATCATGTCATTTGGGAAGGACAAAAAAAACCACTTCTAGTCAGCTGCCAAGACTAAATATACTAAAGGTAGTGTTTTGCCTTGGTGATGTTTCTACTTATTCTCGCAATTAACACATGCATTAGCAAGGTGGATTGATATATTATACTTTCAGACACTTCTGAAACTGAAACTTTTCTGAAGAAAATCTATCATTCAATGTAATCAGAAACTTTATAAATTCAATTCATATTCCAGCTGTAAGAAACACCTGCACATTTTGGTAATCACGCCTTTTGAATTGGCACACGTCCACCTCAGGGCACTTTTTTGTGGAAGACTTGCAAGACATCTGTGTAGAACTAAGTGAACCAAAAATGTTTCATTGGTCTTTCTGTCTTCAGTAGGAAGAACACTTTACTGGTGTTATGGAAATCATTGACAGTGTTAGCTTTTTCACCAAGTTGTCTTAAAAAAAAAAATTCAAATTAAGGTTGTACTGAAGCTGTAAAGTTTTGGAATAGAAGACTGACTCTTACTGTATTACAGCACCATGCTGTAATAGCTACTTGCTGACTCTACTAGAAATACTACCTTGGAAGATACTTTTAGCTTTAGTAGGTATAATACCTGTATAATACTACAACTTACAATGCTTACGCATATTACGTTCGGCACTCTCTTAAAGAGTTTACAAGCAAGGTATCTATAGCAGCTACTTGAAGAATTGCCAGAATCAGCTTTATACAAACTGGCCTTAATACAAGGGAAACGATTGGTATTCATCTATTTCGGGAAACACAAGGAAGATTCTTTAACACAGTAAGTTTTCTTTAACATGATCTGTTCTGAAGCTTCCTTTTCTCGGTTCATAAGCGAAATAACCCATGCACACAAGATGCACACAAGAATCACAGACAATTAAGAAGAGAACTAGAATGACTGGTTTCAAGTTTCCCAAATCAAGAGGAAGGAAAAAAACTCCTCTACCATCTGTCCTCTTCCTTATTAAGGGATCATGTCCACGGCAGTTTCTTTGTTAGTATTTTGCTTCCAGCTACTTGTTAGATTCCTCCTTCATCCTAGTACACACACCCCTGCTATCAGACTGTAACTATAAAATGAAAACTCACTGTAGAAAAAAAGGGCACCTAATTGCTTCCTTTCTTGGAGGTGCATCATTCAGTTCTCTTGTAGCACTGATACAATCTGACATGAGCATTGTAATTCAATGCATCAACTAGAAAATATATAAAGACAGCTTTTCTGAAAGGCAACGGCTTTTTTTTTTTTTTTTGGAATACAAGAAGGGAATAGTAAGTAAACCTAATGTATGTGCTATCTTTATCTTGACAGGAGGAATATATAAAATGTACAACAGCAAGCAATATTGTGTATATCATTACACACAAAAATTTAAGTACTTGTAAAGGCGGACAATAGTCCGATATCCTGTCAAAGTAACAAACCTGCATCTCAGAAATAGACAATATGTGGTGGAGCTGCTTTTTATTTTTTGAATTAATGATGTGGAGATTACATATAAAAGCCAGAGAAAAAGTGCTTTTCTGCAAATAGTGAATATGTATTTCTTACAATGTTTGCTGAAGATTATGCTTTCCTGTGAGCAATTCAATTTTAATCCCTTTACTGTATGTACTGAAGAACACCAAACTTAAAGGAAGGCTTTCTATCACTAACATACAAACAAAATCATTAAGTTGGCTTGAGACATTCAGGGTTTTTTTCCTCATTTTATCCCTAAGCTCTGTTCTTCAGGGATTTCTGAACTATATTGGTGTCAGGAAAATGCCAGTGTGTGCCGTTCTGGACTGTTTTGCTAATGAAAAGTCTAAAAATTACAAAGCAGATAAGTAAAAAACTGAGACAGAAAGACATTCTTCTTTTTTACTAGTAGAAGAAAAAGTGTGTAATAATGTTTTTTTCTGGACATTTTCAGCAACGTTTATGAAAATTAGATATTAAAAGCTAGGCACTTAAATCCCCATTTTAAGTACTACAATTCCCACAATTCAAGAATCACTGGATGTTCTCCTTTCTTGAAAAACAGCCCACTAAGTCAGGATTTTCTTTTTTTTTTTCCCTAAGATTAGATATATCTATAAAAATTATACACAGCCATTTTTTTAGGATGCAACTGCAGGGTACTTATCCATTACTCAAAGCAGCTCAGAGGAGTACTTCAGATTTTTCAGATGAGGCTGAGAGAGTCAGCAAGTGTGTGTGCATGGACAAGCTCGTACTCCATTTTACATATACCTGACATCTTAAAAAAAAAAAAGATAAAAACCAATCTTTTGTATTTCTTTACTGTGCTCTGAAATAAGCATCAGGCCATGAATCTGCAAGCAAATGGTCAAGTACTATTCCTCAGCTAACACAAAAGTCCTCAGCATTTCATTTTATTGCAAATATAATGATATGGAAAGGGCAAGTGCCTACAGTCATTACTCAGGCTGATAAAAGAAATCAAACCTCAGTATGATTGAATGACAACACACTCCAGTTCATTTCTTCCTTGGAATCCATTAACCTCATTCATATTAGAGCTCTAACAGATTTTTTTTAATTTTTTTTTTTATCTAGATACACGGTTCTTTTATTATCAGTTACTCTATCATATCCTACTCTAAAAACATACTCTGCAGACAGCCTGTAGTTAGATGGCTCACAAATTAAATGGTTGTCTTGTCTAGTGGTGATAAAATATCACTATGGAAAATAAAGAGGTCATAAGTGATAGAAATATAAAATTCAACAAGATACCTGTCCACTGTAATAGATATTGACTTAAGAGCCATACATGACAGAAAAAAAAAAACCTGTCATCAGCTCATATTGATAACTGAAAGCTGTGTTTTACTACCTTTGCAACCTTTCAGTAGCATCTTACTGTGCAAGAAATCCAATTCAAACAAGCAGAGAAAGGTACCACACAGTGCAAGTACGGGTCAGAGAAGACTGAGTAGAAACAAATACTGAACTGGAAAAAAACACAGCATTACGTTGTGTCCATCTTTGTTGAAATACCATGCATCTACTCTAACCAGAGGAAATTCAATCTCCATAATTTTGGCTGCTGAAATTAGTGATGCCTTTACATTTTTCCTACGTAATTTCCTACGAATATTAAGCATCTCTGTATTCCCCCTTCACACAATGAAAACATTTTTATTTGCCCCTCTGTTATCCTAAAACCAAAGCGAGAAGAGTCGACCAAAAAGTATACAAATAACTGCACAGCTATGCTTATTTATTACTAAAAATTAAGGAATGGCAATATGATGTCGTGAACACATGATGTTTTAACAGAGTAGCCTTGAGCAGCAGTAGTACATGAATAGCGTTCACTTCTTTTAGTCAAGCAATTTATAATACATTGCACAGGCCCTATGGGATCTCTGAGCAGCTCTTCACAGTCAATTCAGGGAAAGGAAGTACAAGTGCTTTTTGCACATGTCTGTAACACTCCTCTGAGTCCTAAAGTGGTAAGTTCTCTGTTTATCCCCCCCAACAAAACAAGATTAAAAAAAAACAAACACCACAGAACAGCAACTGAAACCTTTTCATACGGTTACCCTCACTTTTACTCCCCACTCACCTGCCACTCACGCAGCCTTCAAATAACAGTTGCAAACCCATTTTCCTGCCTGGTGAGTGCCACCATACCAGCCTCCAAGACCTCCAAGGCAGAGAACCACATTGTTTAACCCTCCCCTTCACCTTGTGCTAGGAAACGAAGGTAAGGATTACTCAAGCTACTTATTCTTGGGTTGGAAGAGACCTTAAAGATCATCAAGTTCCAACCCCCTGTTGTGGAAAGGGACACCTCCCACTAGCCCAGGTTGCTCAAAGCCTCATCCAGCCTGGCCTTGAACCCCTCCAGGGATGGGGCATCCACAGCTTCTCTGGGCAACCTGGGCTGGTGCCTTGCCATCCTCACAGTAAAAAATTTCTTCCTAACATCTAATCTCGATCTATCCTCTTTCAGCTCATCCTATCCACACTCTCTGACAAAGAATCATTCTATGATTCTAAAAAAAATTTATGATTCTATAAGAGTGCCCCCCCCCCCCCATCCTCCCCTGTAGCTTCCTTTAAGTACTGGAAGGCTGCTATAAGGTCTCTCCAAAGCCTTCTCTGGGCTCCAGTAACCAACTTTCTCAGCCTGTCCTCTTATGGGAGTGCTCCAGCCTTCTGAACATCTCCATGGCTCTCCTGTGGATTTGCTCCAACAGGTCCACGTCACCTTCTTTTTCGGATTTTTCAGCATATTCATCTCCTCGGGGCCAGGCCACTCCTTTGGAGAGCTACAGCACCAACCCACCAGCATGCAGGACAGCGATTCCCCCTTCTTCACTCCATACCTTCCATTCCCAAACCAAACCACAGCCCCTTTGGACTTTGTCCAATCCAGTAAACTAAAATGGACTTAGTACAGGTGCAAGCACTGTCCCGCAGCCATTTATACTGTAATCATTCAGCTGCACTTATGTCACCACTTGTGTCAAGCTGTACAACATCTGGGAACAGTTCAAGGGACAGCAGAGGCAGGAACCATGTCCAACTGGAAACACGGACAAGAACACACTGTTGTGGAGCCTTGCGCTTCACAGAACTGAGCGGCTCCATGGCACTCATTCTCAAGGCTAGGTGAATTACTGTGGCCCTTTTTTGTCTACAGAGATACAGCCTCATGGTCTCTGAACAGTAAATAGGCTATTAAAATAAGAATATCTGATGTTAAGAAAGGCTAACTCCATTTATTTTAAAAGATTTAAGAAATGTAGGAGTCAGATGCACAAAGGACTTGAAGTTACAAAGCTTGTATCTCAAAGAGATCACTGCTTAAAATCCACACTGTACAGATTGACAACAGCTTAAATATTTGTTTTTGCACTAGTTAAAAAAATGCCTGTGTCTAATAGTGATACAAACACTGAAACAGCTACCAGCCACTAAAGGTACAAAAAATCATGTATGACAGCATATAAGCAAAAGTTACAGAATTAAAGTTCCTTAGACATTATGCAGTCCCAAATGAAACAAATAGTATGTAACAAATTTAATTTTCAGGATAACAGATTTTGCAACCTTGCCTAGACTATTTTTAAACAAGAAGCTGTGGAAAAAAAATAAAAAATAAGAATCAAGACTTAATTTGATCATATCTCCAAATTTCACTTGACTTTGAACATGCTAAGAAGGAAAGAACAAAGATAAAAATCATGATACTATTTCTTTGTAAAACACAAACAAAAATCTCTTGTATTAATAATTCAGCTAAAATATTCTTTGTCTATTCTAAAACAAGAAAGCCTACCACACTTTTCTTTTTAATGGTATTTGGCAATTAAAATTCCTCTTCCCCAAAGCCCTAACAATTTCTTTGTTTCTCCTGTGCAGGTGAAACTTTCATAAGGAAAATCGTTACTCACAAAATTCAAGATGACCTGTTTTATATTCCAAAGACACTGATAAATTTTTTTCATTAAAAGAACTCAACACTTTCCACATCCAATACATACAGAAGCTGTGTTTCACACATCAGTTGTTGATCATAATTAATGCACAGACTCTGCCTATTGCAGTAACTCCTTACTAGAAACAAATGAAAAAGCCTTGCAATTTCACCATTGTAGAAACATGCTTGATTTAAATACTATAACCCACACATGCTCACACTTATAGTAGTCCTACCATGAATTTCTATTTTAATAAATGGAATATAAAAGTCATTTGTATCCTTGCCTTTATAAAACAGTCCTTTGCAAATACAAGTTCAAAAAAGAGAATATTGAGCTTCAGATTCAAATACTTTACATAGGAACAGCAATATTGTACCAGTGTACCTTAGCCATGTTAAGATAACAAAGAAAACCCCATGCCTGTGTAGTTGAACAATGCTAACATCTTTAAGCTCTGAAAAATGGAATTCCAGTCTCCTTAAAGGAAAAAAAATTACTAGAGAGATAATAAGGAAGCTAATTGAGCTTTAAGATTTCTTAGTTTATGGAATATATTGTCAATCTTATTCAAGTGTGACAATAGTGCCTACTTGTCTCTAAATTATAGCTCTGCGTTTGCCATCACTGTCTTCTCTGTTGCCCCCTTGATACACAAACGGAGCTCCTAATTTCTTCTCTATACCACACACAGGGAGACTATTCTCAGCTTACAGTAGAGACAGGAACTGGAAAATGAGATGCCCTGAAACAGCCACTGAGGGGACATACAAGAAACACTCACAAACCATTCCCAGGACCTAACTTGACCAAGTCAAACTTTTTTCCTTCAATCCTATACCATGTATCAATCATTAAAAAAAAAAAGAACAAGTACTCATGCATTCTTTGTAGAAGCAGTATCTTTTAAATCACTGGTACCAGATTGCTTTAAATCAACAAAAACTTCTCTCAGCTAAGGACACAAGACCCTGGGAATGTCCATGAGCAAGGAAGTCAACAGGTGGATAAAGAATACTTCACAGATTTACCTCCATCTCATGCCTTCTAACTACTGTAAAACATGTATGACATTTTTTTAAAAGGTCCTGAAGGTGTCTAGCATCTTAAGATCCACTGCCAACCTGTTCTAACAACAGCAGGTCTCTCCCTTCGTTGAAGTAAACTGGTATTGCATCAGGTTAAAGAAAAGTAACAGGTTAAGACACAAATAAATCAACATTTAAAAAAGATGAAAAATCATGAAAAGCTGTAATATTTTAATGAACTCATCAATGCACATCTGGTATGTGCAGAAAACACAGATTCAAGTTTGTCTT
Source organism: Syrrhaptes paradoxus (assembly GCA_013400615.1). Taxonomy (NCBI): domain Eukaryota; kingdom Metazoa; phylum Chordata; class Aves; order Pterocliformes; family Pteroclidae; genus Syrrhaptes; species Syrrhaptes paradoxus. Next base: position 16,551 of record VZTO01023376.1, on the reverse strand, counting down.
TTTAGATATTCTTTTCTAATACTACCTGACGTATGCTAATATGCCCCCCAAATCTTACTGTTTCTAATGAAAACAGATTTCACTTTATGAATATATTTCTGGAATCAGAAAAGTGTAAAACATCAAAGACCTATCATGTCACTAACACGTCTGTCAAAAGATGATGCAGAAATTCTTATTACAGTGCATTGGCCTGTTTAGTTCAGTTATAATGAGATGAGGCTTTCATCATTTCCCTTTTGGAAGTGGTTTCATCATTTGCTGAAATTCATTCTTAAGATATTTTTGGTCCTACAAATACAACATTAAGTCTTCTTTGCTTCAATTTTTCCTTGCTGTTCCCAGAATTTATATTTTATATTACTGAAAACAATCTCTGTCTTTTCAGGGTGTTTGCACCATTCAATCACTTGCATAAGGTTATCCACTGGACTTCTTAGAGCAAATATCTCAGCTATTGTAACTACCTGAGAAAAACTTTAGACTGAAGCCTGCTAAGTATCCTACCTATTTGGATTATATTCACTCTTTCAGTAAGAAGGGAAGCCAAATATTCCTTTTGTAGTTTTTTTGGCACACTGTCTCTTCACGAAGAGGTGACAGAGTCAAGAAATCAGATTAACACTGTCATTTGGTTAAGTACAGCAATATGAAGACTTACATTACAGCATTTCCCTCGAAGAGATTTTTGATAATAAAAACTCGTCTACCATTTTGGCAGTACTACCTATTGTTGAATCTACTGTTCTGAAAAGCAGCACTTAAAGGCTGCAAACTTCAGTGTAAAAAATTTAACAGAAAAGCACCGCATCCACCGGTTCATAGGCTCCACAGCACATACTTTAGCATTCCCAGGATTCATTTTCATATGCAATACCCAAGAAAATGCTTTGCCAATTTTATGAGGCTCTTTCCTACATCCGGTCCATACCCCTTTGCAAGGCTGACTTCAATTGTGCTCTTGAAGTATGGTTCCAATGTTGTTGCCAAGACCCACAAAATTGTTTCTTGTTCTCTATTTCTCTTATCACAGAATTTCTCTAGACAATCTTCAGTCAGTACTAGAGGCACGATGTCTTTTGCTTTCCAATTACATTCTTCAGCAACACAAAACAACACAGGCCCACAGACGAGTCACAGCTGTGCTCATTGTGGTACCAACAGCTATCTTATGAGGCTATCATCAGTTGACACAAATACTAATCTAACAGCTTATTGGCAATGTGACCTGCAGATATACTGAGCTTTTACTTACTTCTGAGATAGCAGCAACACACCAAAAACCACTAAGGATAAAAAATATTTTTGTGGAACCAGTGCACATAAAGCCTTTCCATAGACTATTGCCTTGCTGACGCCCTTGAATCTTTCCAGGCTTTCCTAGTCCTTAAGGGAGAAGAGCCTTGACCCAGAAGAATGAAAAGTGCTACAGTGGAAGTTTTCTGTTCCCCACTTACTCTGCTTAGTCCCTAAATCACAGTTGTGCTTGGAAGCACTCCAAATTCCAAACATACTACAGCCATGTCATGGATCTTGCTTAATACGCTACCTTCCTAGTAAAAGCATCTTTACGCCAGTTACTGAAATCATACTTTCTAATTTAGTAGTTTAATTACTCCTAGATGGCAGTAGTATCAGAAATAGAGTTAATCCAAACTCTAGTATAAAGAACTAACCATTAATTCTACCAGGGACATTTAACAGTTCTCACATACAAGCCTATTGTTTGGGGTATTAGGGTTTTTTGTTTTTGTTTTGGTTTTTTTTAATGATCACGTGCAGATCATAGCGAAAAACCCCTTGTTCCTTTTCAAGAAAAAAACCTCTTTTTATTGCTATAACTACATTTGTTGGTCTGTAGGTTACCAGGGTAACCCAAGTCATCAGAAACAATCAGAAAAAATCAAATAGAAATTGAGTGCTATAAAGTATCTTTGTACATGGTATAAACAGTGTATATATTTATAAACAGAGCAAAGCAAAAATGAGTATCAAGGCCAGTGAGAATCATTCACTGATTTTGACGATAAGAAAACCTAATACACTAACCGAATCAACAGTAGCCCAGACACTGAACGTATTAAAAACTTCTAAGTAGTATTGACAGCTTCCACTCATCCCCAGAGCATAAGACTTCATTGTGCTACTTAAAACAATGCTTCATTGGAACTCTCCCATAACAATGATTATTAAGAAAAGCCTCAGTATAGGGCTTGAAGGTGTCTGTTTTCCAGTCCAAAAGCAAGAGAACAAAGTCATAGTAGCACACAGAGGAAATTTAACTGCAGGGAGTCCTTGCTATTCTCTCACATTCAAAAGAATGTGCAAAGTTTCCAATTGAATATCTCTGCCCTTCAAACATATAACTGATTGTATAATCCTTGGAATATTGAGCTACGCTTTCTCGGGGACTTTAAAAGCACCTCTCAAGAATTGGCAAGTACTGCAAGAAATTATAACTGGCCTAAGAATCTTTAAAATGTACATTTTTTTGGCTGTTCCCATCCACATTAAGTAACTGCAGTCTATCATGTCTGTTTCATAGTATCTGAGCACCATGGACAAGTGAATAATTAGCTTTAGCAAGAATAGCCAGATTTATGTTAGGAAAAAATTAACTCCTAGACTGCTCTGCAACTCAAGAGATGGATTTTTCTCTTCATGCAACGCTAAACTCAGTTCATATTTCCCATGTAGTTAAGACAAATTGGTAAAAATGGACATGATTTAATTAAAATCTGAAGCCTTCACAGTGCTTGTCTCCTAAATGAAATTTCTAATGAAAATGAAAAAGACTATTTCTAAAGATTGCAAGCTCTAGATTTTTAAGTTAATAAATAACCTATGAATAGAGTCGTCTTTGTAGCAACAGAGCTAGATAGGAACCAAAACTGTTAGGACCCTCCTCCCCAACACAGATGACATGTTACCAGAGTATTACTCTATAGCTCTACAAAATCCACCCCCTGTGAAAGCACTGAATGAAAGATAGCAATCACGCCATGCTCTCTGAGAGGCTGCCCAACACAGCAAAAAGAAGTAACCCAATACATGCCATAGTGTTTTGTCAGCATTTTAGTGTAACAAATTACCAATATCCCAACAATGGGTGTTAGTATTTGTCCTGTGAAAATTCAGAAGTTTGGAATGTTTATTTTCCTGTCTCCTACCTTGAGCAATATTGAATAAAAATCAGAAGGCTAAAATATTTTTTTCCCCATGTTAATCATTGTTGCATTTCAGACATGAAATTAAATTTCTTTTAGCACATAAATACAAGCAGGTGATTTCTGGTTTGCTGTTTTCTTTTAATGCTTGTGCAGACATAAAATCAAATACCTCAGGGTATGGCTTTTGAGCAGCATATTTTTAAATTTTCTTCTTTGGTATGGATTCGCTCTTTGACTTTGTAAAACATCAGTTAAAAACTGCACTCCCAGGACTTTTGCAGAATGCAACACTGTGCACACATACACAGAGCATCTAAGAGAAAAACAACTCCCTCTGCCAACACTAGCACTGAGATTTATATCCCGGTTCAAACAGTATCTCCTACAGGGAAATGTGTAGGCCATCCAAGTTAAAGTATGAAGTGGAAATAAAGAGAGAGAACCCCCAGCATAGCAAGTCTTTTATCATAAATCACCAGCTACTGTAAGAACGCAATGTGAAGCCTCCTTTTAATAAAAGTCTCTCAGCATTTACAACTTCATGACTCCAGTAAATTGTTTGTAAGAAAAGGACGTTACAGAAAGGTCACTAGCCCGTACCTAAGTATGCACACAAAGATTGTTTCAGAGTGCAACAACAAACCTGTACAGAAATGATGAAGAAATAGTAAGAAAAATCAAGCTAAAATATAAACCCAGCAACTATGTTCTCTCTCTCTCATCTTCACATGCATAAACCAAAAGACTGTTGTACTTAAAAAACACCTACTGGTTTCTATTTCCAGAACACATTGAGCAGACCACAGGTACTTTCATTTGTCCTGTCACAGCTCCAGTTACCTGTGGGCCACAACTGCATTCCTATTTTAGGACCTTCCTATCAGGCCATCCATATACTCACATGCTAGCAGACAGCCCTCTGTGATACACGCCCTGAAATATTGCTCTCCCATGCCATAGCCCATATGCCTTCTAATTCCTCCTTTTAGCCACAGTCTCTCCTTTTCCTTCTCTCCCCCCACAAGACTGTTTTCCTCCATTCTTCTCTTCCACTACAAACAGTAGTATCTGTGTCCTCCTTATACTGTTCCCTCTTGCAAACAGGCTTTTGTTTCCAGTCTGCCTCAATTTCATTCAAATATCCTATTTCATCATTTTCCAGAATCCCCCTCTACCAACTAACGTAGCACACCCTCTGCCTATTGATATCTCAACTGATGCACAGTGCAACCGCTCACCACTGGGAACCTGATGCTCAGCCAGTTACCCAACCACAAATACCTACACCTCAGCTATATCCCGAGCAGGATGTCAGCATGGTATGGAACAGCCCCTTGGCTAGTTCAGCTACTCTGGTTGTGGCCCCCTTCCAGCTTCTTGTGAAAATTACCCCTACCCCA
>VZTO01023375.1:0-69003 GCA_013400615.1 Syrrhaptes paradoxus | reverse complement strand
CAGGTTGCCCAGAGAAGCTGTGGATGCCCCATCCCTGGAGGTGTTCAAGGCCAGGCTGGATGAGGCTTTGAGCAACCTGGGCTAGTGGAGGGTGTCCCTGCCCATGGCAGGGGGGTTGGAACTTGATGATCTTTAAGGTCCTTTCCAACCCAAACAATTCTATATTTCTATGATTCTATAAAACTGCTTCTCTGACATGCTCTTAGGTATCGGTGATTTACTTAATCAGGTCTCACAAAGATGCAGATGAAGTCCATGGCCATTAGAAACAATGACTGCTTTTTAATAGGGACAGTAATTTTGCCCAGGCTGTCTGAATCCATTCACTGTCTCTATGACCTTCCTCCGGTTGTATACTGTAGTCACACTCTCCCATACACACACGTTCACTCTCGCTTTGTCTCTTTAAGGCCTTTCTAATAAAATTAATACTGTTGCCAACTGATTCCTCGACTCTGCCTAGCACACAGAATTACTCTAGCCATTAAAGTCTCAGACCCATTCATGCTCAGAATAGCAACCTCATCATCTATTACACTAAAAAATAAAATCCTAAGGTATCCCAAAATTCAGGGAGCTATTCAAAGTTTGACTTTATCTTATTCTAATAAGTGTATAAACAGAACTGCAGGATAAGATGCTAAATGCTTACTGACAAAGACACTCCTAGAATATTTTGCTAATGAGTCAGAGTTGGTTAATGTAAAAAAAAAAAAAAATCCTATTGATTTTACTTAGAAAATATTTTTAAAGTGCTCAACATGCTGGCAGAAATCTATTATAAAGTGAACAGAAAAACAACCATTTAAATAAGGAAGAAAGAGAGACAGCCAGAGACATTAGAAAGATTTGAATTATGAATCCCTTGTCAATCTCACTGAAGCAGCACCAGCACTGGAGGCAGGGTCAGGGCCAGACCATGATAGCATACCCCCATGGACTAAAGATCACAAGTCCAAATTCAAGACAGACAATATTCAGCTCAAAAGCAGGACACGCTTTTCTACCAGGAATTTCCCCATGAACAGCTCTTGTTAAAATGAGACAAACCTTTCAGTCTGTGTCACGGGTATATTTTAAACAGTAAATCACAGAGACATGCATATTTTCTGGCCAGAGTACCATAAAATTCCTATTAACTACAGTTTGTCTCAGCTGAGCACTCAGTGCTAACTCTTCCACTAGTCTCAGAAATATTGTATACACACTTTTCCTCTCACTCTAAATAGTCCTTAATGTTGAGATACCATGACTGTCAGCAAACAAGTTCCAGCATGAACAATATTTTGTTCTGAAAAAAACTACATTTTTCTGTGGACATAGCACAATTCTGGCATCTCAGGGATATATATGTTAGCAAGAATAAAGACGTTAAAATGAATATTTCCTTAGGTTCCCATGGGAACACAACACTTACTTACAGATCTGGATAGTTTCAAGGTACTGGGTTAAGCACTTATTAAAACATCTGAAAAAGCTGTTCCTAGATATGTCCTATTCATTGGGACTAATGGTTCAAGGGGAGGAGACTCATTAAAGCCCGGGGGCACCTAGGAAAGAGCTTGCAAGTGGGACGGAGCACCTGGAAAAGACACTGGGAAGTAGCCAGAGGAGTCCAAATGTTTAAAAAGATAGCTCAACTGCTTAGGGCTGGACCGGGGCTGACACTCAGTGATCATAAAACAAGCTTTTAAGGCTTAATTTGCTCATGACTTAACGCTGTGTCTTCTAAGAACACCCGTCTGCTGCCTGACCTGGTTCTGTGTGCTATCTGGCCATTACAACTACAACTACTCAACTTGTAAGTGAAATAGCTTCTGTAGTTCAGTACAACTTATGTGGGGAGAAGTTTGTCATTAATTTGAGATAAAAGTTGCTCTGTCTTTATTTCTGGAGGTGACAGGACCTAGTGTTGGGGAAGATGAGAGGAATCTCAGAGTCTAGCTGCACCTGGTGAAAGTCTCTCTACTTGCTACAGAGGAATAAAAGCACTGAGGGAAGTTACATTTGTAAATTGAAAGATAACTCCAGTCTTTAGAAACGCTACCTACACATAAGATGTGCAGATTCCTGCATTCCTCCTCTCCCTATGCTTTCCATATGCATTAGGACTCGCAGCCTAAATCTAAACTTGTTGACGTCGACAGGATGCTCTCTGTTAATTGCCATTTTGTTTCTCTCAAGTGAATAGACTACGGAACAGACCCTGTCTTCTCATGATCACAGATCTGTTCACAACAATTACAACAGACCAGTTGCAAGCTAACTTAAAAGCTGATGAAATTAAAAATATCGGGGGTCTCACATGGAATAGCAAGAAAGCCATGGTGAGCATTAAACAAACAGATGAGATAAAAAATGTGCTAGACATCTATAACACTGCATAAAAACGTACCCTATTAATAGAAAGATTTCTCAATTGCACTAATTTTTAAAGAAACAAACCCCTGTAGATGAAACAAGAAGACATAGAATTATTTCTACTGGGCTATTTTTTAAAAAGCAGAAAGATAAATAAAATGTGAACTTAGCCTAGAAGACCACTGGGATAACATAAGTCAGGTTCTTGCAAAAATACAGATTTAGGCAATAAGAGAAGCTGTGTTTCAATCAAAGTCTTTGATCGTTCAAGATAAGTATAGTGGAAAATGAAATTTTCTGTTTTATTTGATTTCTTGAGGAAATAATCTCTTTATTCTCTGCTTCTACCCAAAGTACCAAAAAACCCACCCTGAAAAGAAACAATTAAAATCTCCCACTGTTCTCTTACTGAACACAATTCTTTTCTCCCATCTCTGAAATAAATTTTTTTTTACAATGGTTACTGCATCCACATTGTACATTAAACATGCTGCTGCTACAGTGCTCTAACATTTCAATTTGCTTGTGATGTTTCTAACATTTCCCTGAAGTTCTTTATAAGAATATACAAAAGAAGAAAACCGTCTGTTTGATGAACAATAAAACATAAACTCTATCCTCCCTCTAAACAAAAGCTTCATTAATCTTGTATAGACTTTGGTTTCTTACTGTATAGAAAACAAAAAAAACCTCTATAGATGTCTGGAAAGGTATCCTGCAATGAGAAACTTCAGGATATTTATTTCATTTCTTAGATTGAAAGTAAGGTTGGAACTTGATCATTTCACATAATACCACCACACAAAGAAATTGCTTTTTGTACAGTGCAGACAAAGACATCAAATGCAGCATTTGGAGATTCAAGTCAAGTTGGGAATAAAGCACAATTTCTTTTAAGCAACAGAGGTAATTAGCTATCAAGATAACTTACCATGCTAAGTAGCAACGCCATTAACAAGAGTCATTAAATCAAATTTTCACATCTCTCTGTAAAAGAGACACCCTAACATAAGCACAAACTCTTGGCTTTACAGCATTCAGTCATTTGGGGTCAAGTCCTGATACCACAGAACCAAAATTCAAAGGTGTAGGAGTTGTACAAAGCCACAGCAGGCCACGTGGCCAGCAGCAGCATAAAACACAGCTAAACCCACTTCATACAGTATTTTTCAGTCTTGCACAGAGGCTGTATCCCATGTCCTCTGTCACTTGAAAGGATATCCATGTCACAGCAGCCCGTCCATCCCTCTTTGGTGATGTTGTCAATTTCAAAAGCAGGGCTTTCTCTCAGATACCACTCAGGTGTTTAAACTTCTCATGTTTCTCACTATGAGGAGGAAAACAGCACCGCTGCTAACTTGTATGGGGACACATAGGGAAGTCTTTTTAGGATAGTCCATTACATACATGGAAACAAACTAGGGTGCTTTTTTTAGCATTCTCAAACCAATGTCTTTTAGTCATTTTGAAAATCCCAAGGGAAGCAGTAGTAAGAATTAATCAGTGCAACCAAATTCTGTTGACTGCATGAACTGTGGAACAGGCTCTCACAGCCCCAGTGAATTAAAACGGTTTCAGCAAGGATCCTCGATGGTGGATCTCTCTCTTGCCCATACAACTAGCCAGGACCAAAAACCCTCAAAGCTCCAAAGCACATCAGCCTTCTACCCAATCCATGGGAGACAGCTCAAGCCATACACAGATGGGAAAAGTAAATTCCACAAGCTCTATGAAAGGCATAACAGTTAACTATACATTATGAATAGTCACCAACTGGGATGTTGTACCAGAATAAGATATGTACACCTGTAATGACAGTTGTGCTCTTCTGAGCATTTGCTATGAGTTATCTTCAGGAATATACTTAAAACCACTCACTTACACTGATATTTCAGACTTAACATAAAATATTAGCTTCTACATTTAATGCATTCTGGATAAAATTGGACTGAAATAACAATCTGCATAGGAAAAACTCCAGTAAAATTAAATGGATTTCAACTACAGTAGCCTGAAATGGATTTCAAGAAAGCAAATTGCCACACCCCATTCTTACATCCTTCAAGTTATGCCAGTCTTGTCACCATGGTATTTCAGGGTTTGATTACCAACTATAAAGAAAAAAAAATATTTTTTTTTTGCAGCACATTTATCAAACCTTCGTTTTTTTATTGAGGAATTAGCAACAACAGCTATATTGCACCCCTGCAGTTCTTTAAGAGTTCATGAAGATTTGACATCAGTGGCAGACCCATTTACAGTGTGCAAGAAGGAAAATAAACAGATCAGGAAACAGCAAGCGCTGGATATTTTCAGTGCATGTTCTAACCCCAGAAAACAAAAGAATAATTCCTCTTTCACTGCAGTTTGTCGCCCTCCCAGTAGAGACTTGTAAATTTACACAGGAGGCAAGACAATCCCAATCCAATCTTAAAACATCTCAATCATTCAGTCTTTTTCCTTGACCCAACTTATCACTTATCTTCACAGCTCACAGCAGTTTCACTAGGATGCTCCGTCTTCAATTTTTTATGAGATGGCTCCCCTGGGAGAAGAGATGTGCAATGCTCTAAGGATCGTGCAATTTCATCAATTGTCCATTTGTCTTCATAAAGGGCATGCTCCTCAAGTGTAAATGGCCCGTGTTTGGTTCGGGTCAGCTCTTGCATAGTGGCACAGGTAGAGAGTTCTACAGTAAAAGAAAAAAAGAGGAGAAAAAGTCAAGTTTAACTATTTGCAACTCAATTAAAAGGTATCTTTACATATAGCCTTCTACATTATTCTGCTTTATTTGAGAAGGAAGTTCAGGAATATTTATCACTCATATCTTCTTAAGTTTGAGCCAAGGAATGCCTTTGATTTCAATAGATCTCCAGTGTAGTAAAGAGCCCAAAATCTCATAGAAAGTTATCAAAAGATTTTGCAGATTTAAAAATTATTTCAGGGTAAAAAAAAGAGGAAATAATGACGTAAGCAGAACATTCTGTATTCACAAGTGACTTAGAAGACCATCTACTATATTTCCACAGACTTCGAAGCCTTGGCACTTCTCACCTTCAAGAAGGATTTTGACATTTTTATCCTGTGCTCCCTATAAGGACAATTTAAACTCAGATAAGGAAAAACAAGAAATATAAACAAATTCTCTGATATGTTAAATAAATACCAGTACAACAGAATTACATAATGAGGGGCTACAAAACATAACAGCAACCACAGATGACTTGTAAGCCCACAGATATACTAAAATACTCTCTCCCACCCTTTCTGATGCAGGAAGATTTTTTACCGCATTTTAAATTTTTAAAAAGAAACCAGCTGAGGACAGACTTTATCTTGGTTTGTCATTAAAGGACTAAACATAAGCTGGTATGCTCAGAAGGCAGTAACAGAATCTTTGACTTGCCTAAGCACAAATAACAACATCTAAATTCATAGGGTTATCCCACATCACTTGCTTTCTTGATCTGCAAATGTATCATTTAAAAAAAAAAAACTGAAGTGGATTATCTGTTCTCCATCATGCAGTTTCATAGATATAGAGCACAAGACAAATAACTCTGTGGCAAAGCAAAACCATTCACAGTTCAGGTGAAGGAGAAAGAAAACACTAGAAAAATCATCACAAATGTAGAAGTCTTTCCAGCAGATAGGGTTTATTATGTGCATGGTAATGTTCTGTGCAATTTGTCTTCAAAATGTGATGAATAACATTTAAAAAGACAGTATCATCCTTTTTCTTCTCACCCTTAACCTGAGTTAGCTTTAACATATGGAGGAGGAAAAAAAAAAAATATCCCCACCTTGCCTTGTATTATCTTGCTCAGTGTTATTACTTGCTCCACTTTTATCCCCCAGCCCCCAAGGTCCTCTGGCAATTACTTAGCCTTCATTCCCTCATGTTCCCAAGAAAAATACCTTAGTATATAAAAACAAGTTCTAGCACCGCAATTCTGCAAAATAACATATAGGTCTGGTCACTGGAGATAGAGAAAATGACAATTTTTTTTCTATAAACAGACACATTCACTCCTTAAACTGTCATGTTTTTTTTCATGCCTACCTTTGCCAATGTCATTGACCAGGCTCCTGACGTAAAAGCCACCACCACATTCGACATCTGGAATGTTAATAGTGACATGGTAAATTGCCATTGCAATATGAAATTTATTTTACATAGAAAGCATGTCCCCACATAAATGTAAAAATGTGCTAAGCAAACAACCCAGTGATAAAATATTTATAGGATGCAACATCAATTATTCATCCTGTAACATATGTGCGGGTGAGATTGCTAAGCTAGACAGGAGAGAAAGCAAATACAATGGCAACTGAACTAATTCACCAGAAATTAAGTACTTGCTGTGGTATATTATCAAATGCTTCAGTCTTATTAATTTTGGAGTTTTTAGAAGCTTGTTTCATATTTCTAATGATGAAAACAAGTTACTTGAAGCATAGTCTAAACTGACTATTAATGCTTTTAAGATACTGCACACAGGCAGCTCCAATAAAATTTTAAAATTCACCTTTAACTTTCTTTGCTTTCTCAGCCTTCTCCTTTCACCTCTGCCAGTGATCAGCTGCTAGTCACCCAACCATAAACTAAAGAGTGCAGTAACACAGCACTGAGTTCTGTCACTCATACCTGCTCATCATATCATATCTGGTCCATTGGAGGACTATGGGTCAACTAGGCAGCTGATCAATGCAAGACCTTATCTTGACCTCACAGAAGCATCAAACATTTACAACAGTCTTTTTGGTTTATTTATCAACGTGCTTCTTAATGTACTACCCAAGTTTCTTCATCTATGACAGAAGGAAGGATAAGATCCTGACTCCTCAACTGAGAAAGAGGCCTGACAGTAACTGATACTGGTCCTTGCTGCACGCTAGGAGGGATGCCAGCAGCGCCTGGGCAAAAGAATAGGCAAAGAGAAGCAACCAGACCTGAGACAGAAGGAGTGAGCTGGAGGCTGCAAAATCATGGACAGATGCAAATAATCTGACCAGCCTCTCAGAATTTTCCCTCACAGAAAGATTACATATAATCAGCTTAACTTAAAACCAAAATACAGTGCTTTTACTGCAAAGTGAAAGTCTCTGCACATGGGCTCACGCCAAAACAAATAGCTGAGGGAAATGAAGCCCACTTCACTATCTTAGTCCCACTTTGAGTGTAAATAAACACTAACAAGCTGGGAGCATCACTCTCTGTAATAATCTTTGGCCTTTACCCAGTGTGAACAGTGGTGGCTGGAATCGTTGGAGAGAGAGGCTGTACACTCTTACTGGCCGAGCAGGCTTTGCTTCGACTACTTCTCCTCTCTTCATCAGAGTTGATAGCCTTTCTCCATCCTTCTTCAGAGCAGAATAGCTGATCAGATAGAGCATGAAAATCTGTGTCATACGGTTGTAATAGAACAAGCTTCCTATCCCCCAGATCCTGTTAATATTGTACTACAGTAGAATACATTTTACTCTTCTAATCCTCTCCAAGTGCCCACAAAAAAAAAAAAACCAAAACACCAAAACAAAGCAACTAGCAAGTGCTTCTGAAACCTCTTCGACACAGAATCATCTCGTTCACCAGTAGCTATATAAAATGGAAAATAAGAGATGCTCCTGTATTTATCTCTTGTTGCACAGATTTAAAAGTGTTTCATCACTCAATTTGTAGTTTATGAAAAAGAAGGGTTTCTAAAAGCAGTACAACACTTGCAGCTGCCTCTAACAAACCATCTCTCAGTAGTCTGCAGGGCATACTCTGTTTCAGTGTTATGCTGAGCTGAGCTGTGGGAGCTGTTTAGGCAACTCCTGTAATTCTGCTTTGCACCTTTACTTGTCTCACATCAGGATCTTCCCTGAACATCAACTGCCAAGTTATGTAGCCTTGTTCCAGGGTGTTTAGGGGATCATTGTGGAACAAAAAAAAAAAATAATGTCCCAGTTCGGATGAAACTTACCCACAGCTCCAACTATGGTCTTGACAGAAAGATGACCAGAGAAAAACAAAAAAGCCCTTGCTCAAATTAGCAGAGGTTAATTTAAAACAAGCCACATGAAGCAGAACACCTACTGAATTACTGACCATTCAGGGCTCACCCTGGAATCACAGTAACCAACCCATTGCAAACGCAAAGGAAAGCATGTGAGCTTAAATCACCATAAAAGCCATCTGTCACAAGCTAAGTGTTTGCACACTGCCAGCTACTAGGGCTCACCTGACAAGAGGAAATTTGTTAAGCTGCGGAAGCTCTGTCACGAATCACTCATTCATACCCTAATTTTCAAAAAACGAATTCGAAGCCATTTAAGGAACTTCCACACAGATGTCAATAAGCCTCCCCTTACCCCACAACTAGAATTAAAGACTCAGAGCTTTGTTTTCTAATAGGAAGACAGGACAGAAGCCACAAAACCCTGCAAGCTGTTTAAGTATGCTTTGCTACTTTTCATTTACCCAAAAAAAAACAGACTCTGGGTCACCATTTGTGCTCAAGGTTCAAATGGGCATGACCTGCAGTGGCAAATGTTAAACTCCTGAGACTGCCTTGCCTCTATTATCCTCTTGCCAAAATGTGTCTTTTTATTTCTGAGAGAACTGATTTCTCTTGGCAAGTTCCAACAGCTGAATACAGATGCCAAGAGTGCCTGAATATTGTGGAACTTACAGTGGAGGAACCTGCATTATATCCCCTGTGAACTTTTGCAGCACATTTTCAAGATCTCGTTTTGTTATCTGGTCTGTAGAAAGAAAACAATAAGTATATTAGCATCAATTATTCACGTGGCACTAATGGCATCAGTCACGTTCTGCAAACAGACACAAAGAGTTCCCTCTCATCTGAATTTATATTGGGTAAAAAACACCAAAGAAAATAGATTAAAACCAGAATGTAAGTAGGAGTGTGAATGATTACAAAAGGAGTGGAACAAACTGTCCAAGGTGATTAAGACAGTCTGGATGCTTTCAGAAGGGCAGAAATCTCAATATACACAGTTTTCTTTTGCAACTTCTCTCTCTCAGGACTGCAAATTCATTTTTCTTGGTAACTATGCAAAAACTACAAAATTAGTCCTATTTTAATTTTTGTTAAAGGACCTAAAAGAATAAAAGGCACATCTAACCTTGGCAGCTTCTCTTTAGGAGTATCTAACTGAGTGAAAAAATACAACAGATTATTAGTGAACAAAAGCATTGTGGTTCTTTTTCTAGAGAAAAAAGACTGCATCTGGAACAACACATCAAATTTCCGTATCAAACAACTAACCTGCAAATGCACACCAGGGTATTGTTATAAATTAAGTAAGGCAATTTTACTGAAGAAATCCTGTAAAAGAAAAACAGCTGCTTTAGGCAATCTACTCTCTTCTAAGAGTACACATACACATCTGTCCCACTTTTATTAGAAGGCTATAACCTCAGTAGCTGATTGCATTGGTCCTTTGAAACACTATTCAACAGAGATGACATTCATCCATAATTTGTTTAGAGTGTATAAACATAAAATCTGTAACCACAATGCACTTCAGTGCCTTTCTACTGTCTAGGACTTGACTAATCCTGTTTCTCTTACGTTATATTCAATTAGTATCACTTTGTGAAGTCAACCAAATTTATTTGTTGTGTATTCATTATGTTTTTTTACTTGCAAACCATACAAAACAGATGTACTTTGTGCTTTAAGTAAAAAAAGAAAGAGGTTTATTTCCACAGCACCTTTGGAAGATGGCAATGTGGCACCTCACTTTTGCAAAGCACGTTTCGCAGCCTCAAGAGCCGATACTGTCCCCGTGCCCCAGCAGCTGTCTCAAGAAGTGTCATTAAGAGCAAGGCTGCAAGGCTCAGAAGTCAGCCAGGGATGCTGATAGAGACCAATGTACATCAGAATATGGGGTAGGAACAATAAAATAAATCATATACTAAGTCTGGATCTTCTTCTGAATAGCTGCTTACATAGTTATTTAAATCTTCTGTTTGTGTTACTCTAGTTTAGCAACATATCAAAACAAAACAACATGGTAGAAAGTTAGTGTGACCCAGCTCTGTGCTGGTGATTCTGTCAGCCATCTTGTGAACCCCAGGTTGCTTCAGGCTAGAATTTAGTATTTAAGAACTAAACATAAGTGTCACTTGGAGTTCTCTTTCAATTTTCACCCCATGAACTGAATTTGTGGCTAGGACATTTTATGAGACACCCGAGTTCAATTCCTGCTCTTATGGCATATTCCCCCTGATTGAGAGGTTATATTTAGCCTCCGAGGAGAGCATTCATGCTATAGGCAATCTCTGTCTCTGTAAAAAAAGAAATTTCCCATCTGAGGAATGACGTATTAAGCCATTAACAAGCAAATTTGTGTGGTGTGTTATCAAAGTAAATATTTACAGGTGAGTTTGCTAAGATCTAAATAAAACATATTTTTCTTCTGCAACACATCGTGGCACAAGCTGGCTAATATTACATTCTGAAAACCTAAAAACATGTGCTTTTCTTTTTCTTTTTGTCAGCATGCACTGCATTTGTGTTAATGGACTATACTGGATTCTGCCCTTTCTTAAAACAACACACAAGCCTGTGGAGCTTTCACTCAGCTCTCAGTCACAAAGGAATGCCCTACTAATCTGGCCCCAAACATACAGTTTCACTATGGCATCTATAGATGGGACTCATGGCTCTGCCACCCTGTTTCACAATTATTTCAGTGAGGACTGTTGAGGTTTGGCCCGTGGAATAGTAGTGTCCAGTCCCCAGGTGTAACGACAGCCTTAGCTTAGAGCAAAACGATTGTACCTGCTCTGTGAGTACGTTATT
Organism: Syrrhaptes paradoxus; assembly: GCA_013400615.1. Lineage (NCBI taxonomy): Eukaryota > Metazoa > Chordata > Aves > Pterocliformes > Pteroclidae > Syrrhaptes > Syrrhaptes paradoxus. The sequence continues at coordinate 57,823 of VZTO01023375.1, read as the reverse complement.
TAGAATATATTCAATTCAACTCTAAATTTTCTAAATTTCTTCCTAAGCCCTTAGAGCAACAGCAGGGTTATGTGATCTCTGCACAGGCTATATGTCTTCCAGTGGACTATGCCTTATGATTCTATTAGCAACCCAAAGCACCCAAAACTTCAGCTCTCTAATGCTTGTAAAAACATTAAAAATGAGCCTATTGGCTTCCAACATAAACATTTTTAAGGACAGTTGTGCTTCTGAACACCGGTGACTGTTGATCAATTTTCCTGCTATGACCATGAAGGAAGTTAATTCAAGCTACCAAACCAAAAGGTGCCAATTGTGTCACAGCATCACTTGTGGCGCATTGCCCTACACTTGTTGACAAACTACAACAAAACAGAACACAAGAATTATCCATGACAGTCCAACAGAAATACAGCAGATGACCTTGACTCAATCTGGCCCAGCACAAATTATTTGCAAACAGATAAGCAGAATGCTGAAAGGACTACTTTTTTCAAATTATTCAAGTAGCTCTATTAAAGACATAATCAGCAGAGACCTGAAGAAAATCCTCATTAATTCTCTTCTCCATGTCTGGATATAGTCTGTAGGCAGCTGGGAGGAAGTGAGTTTCAGAATGCATATTCCTGTGCGTAGTTACAAACACTAAAAAAACAGCTAAAATCATTACTGTTCTCAAGAGAGTATCAGAGGAATGCTAAATGCTACTTGCTTCCAAAGTCAGCACCTGAGAGCCTGGGAGCAGTAAGAAACCATAACCTAATTTCATGTGGAGACCCAAATTCATTGTCTGATAACAAACAAACAGAAAACTATGAGAAGTTCAGGAGGCATTAAATCCAAGGAGCTCTCTTCATTTCTTCAGTACATACTTTCATTGCAACTAATTGTAATACACAATGGCTTGCTTTCTAAACTGCTGTCTAGGGACATTTTCAAGGCTAAAATGTAATGCTTTCTTATAGTTAATACAGCAGGCAATGAATTTTCTGCAGGCACTTTTCTCTTGTGGTCCAGTGGAGTCATTCAAGAAGAGTTTCATGTATCTTGCAAGCTAGTTTAGTGTCCTTTCTCTGCAGTAAGGCCCAATCCTAGATGCTTCTGGCACTGAAGGATTTATGGTCCCTAGCAGATGCTCTGCTCTTCCCAGAATCCTTCTAGATATCAAAGGAAAGCTGAAATTCAGCTCAAATATCTGGTTTGGCTGTTCTTCAAGTATCAGCTAGGCTTAGGGATTAGGGATGGTGGGCCACCCACAGAATCCTACAGAAAACCATGCTGCTTTGGAGAAGGCAATGGAAAAGATGCTTTATTAGGAGAGGAGGAAGGAAGGAAATACAAAATATGTAGGTAGCATTGAGAAAAAAGAATGCATGGTCTCTCTTCTTTCTGATGAATTCAGATTTGACTGATTTACACCAACATGGAAAGCAACTGAGACCAATTTCAAGAGCATTTCTTTCAGTCATCAGCTTCAGCAAAAGGAAGCTTAGTCCAGCACCCAAAATACCAATCTCCATGAGACCGCATGATGAACTGTATCATGCAACTGATCTCAGTTTAAAAAGACAAGCAACTCAAAGAAAGGGGGTATTTTTAAGCCAAATCAGTTCCCCAAGCACACAGTCCAACAGAAAACTAAATCATCATAAGAGAAGAGGTGGTGCAGATGTGGAAACTACTATAAGAAGAGCTGCCAGTGAAGGAAACGCACATGAAAACACCACTCTAAATTCTATCTGCAGTAAACAATACAAAATAAAAAAAAGCAAAACTACTGTTTCAAGAAACAGGTTTTTTTAATTAATTGACTAAACGAGTTGCATCTACTTAAAATAGTACTTCAGTTTATATGTGAGCAAGTAGCTACATTGGATACTACTCAGCAAAGCAGAACTACTACATTCCACTGAGAGGTATATGTAAAGTCTTATCTCCAACCATCATGAAGTGCTGGCAACCCTTACACCTTGTGGATGCTCAGTCCTTAAGAAGCTTAGAAAGAGACTTAGAAGCTAATTCTGAAGTAGAAGCAAATGATCCAACATCTCTGAATAACTCTACCTAGTAAGTAATACTATTTAGAATGATCCAACAAGTTAATGTGGACAAGAAACTCACATCTGCATGCCTCGTACAAAAAGAAAAACTGCAAAGGAAAGGAGACTTGGGTTGAGAGGTGGAATCCAGGCCTTTTCATTATGGTATTAAAAAAATTATCATTTACTTCATGTCCTATTACCAGGTACCACAAACTATGGGACCTGTAGAGTTGCTAAGCAACCCATTACCTACTGTTTTGGGGTTTCTTGTCCCCAGGTTGTGAAATAACTAATGGCAAACAGGTGTGTCCCTGGTTAGTTCTACATTGTTTCTAATATGCCCTGTGTACTGTGGAATTTCCACTCCAGCAAAACCACAGTCAGGATTAGTTCTGTAGCCTTAAACTCCTGCACTGGGCTCTATGGGTCAGAAAAGCTCATTTATTAAAGTTGCTAGGACACAGACTGTAAGCAAGAGCAAGATTTGGTAGGTGAACATATGTAGAAAGTAGTTTATGCCATCCTCATTTTGTGTTGAGCAATCTGTAGGTAAAGGGGTGTCCTAAAGGGAAGATCTAAGTACTTTATTCCTCCACCAGCCTTGAAGGATGTTACTAAAAGAGCACTTGAGGGACTATACACTGAAAGAGGAAAATTTTACTGGACACAGCACGTCATTTATCAGCCTGTCAAAGATTTAAAGTGACACAGTCCTGCCCAATTCTATTTTCTCCCTCCTAATCTAATGCCTGGTTTGGGTTTTTTCCAACAGAAATGAACACTTACACTGGACATAATTGCATGAAGCTAGTCTGAATTATATGAGCACTGAAGTTGAAGATGAAATAATCTTAGTTTGATTTCACATTTAAACTTAATTCACAAGGTCCTAAACATCTCTTCCGCTTTTCTATGATAGAGACCATTTATGCCTTCAAATTACATCAAGTGTATAGATGCATTTATGCTTACCATAAGGTTTTTCTTCAGTTACTCTTCCTGTAGCATCTAATGTATCAGTAGCTTTGCCCAGTAGTCCAACGGCAGTGTACTTCTAGGAAGGAAAAAGGCAGATTAGTGAGTCAGGTCTTCAAAGTTATTTCTTTTTTCTTTTTCTTTTCACTTTTTTGGTTTGTTTGTTTTAAGGACTGCAAGCAGTTCAAATCAGGACAGGTAGAATACTATGTGAAAAGTCAATCCAGGCATTTTGGGTAAGCAAAAGTAAAGATGAAAAGACATGGAACTAAACAAAAAGTAAACCCCACATTATATGCACCTATGACTTCACTTTTAGAAACCCCAGGAAGAAGCAACAGAGAAACTAATTTTTACTATAGATACGTCAATACCATAAAGAAAATAATAGGGTGGTAAAATCAAAGTCTCTGTGGGGTGTCATATGTCATTCTTAAAGCAAGACGGATAGAATACCTTTCACACAAAGACCCTTACTTGTGAAAGCAAAACACCCTCTTCCAAGGCAAAACATTACAACAGTTCTGCCATGAAATACAGTGTTATGCAATAGCCTAGAGCTAAAGCTTTGAACATCTGGAATCTGGCAAGGACCTTTCGACCAGCACAAGGACTGCAAGGCCATTGAGTGACCTCTGCTCATCTTGGGTTGTCTGAATATTCCTGTTTTAGGATCTTTCAGGGTTCTGGTCTAAAGAATTCTTCAGTGTATGTGTTGGTAGCTTGCAAGAAGGAATTAACCCGCTCCCAGACCAGCAGCTCTTGTCTTTACTGCACATGGCAGAATCTGCTGAAGCTGACAAAAGGCTTCACATGAACCAGCTGCCCCATGTCTTTTCACAAGGATGCTAACACATGAGTTTTTATCAAGTTTGGTGACATCTTCAAGTATTAAAATCTGTGGTTTGACCCACTGCCTATCCCATTCCATTCTATTTCCCTTATCCCTATGTTAAGTCCAGGGGCCTTCAAAGTAAAGCATTTACATTGCCTGGGAGAGAAAAATCAAGGTGTTCCACATTCCTAATTCTCAATGACGTTTCAATGAACTTACTCCCAACTGAGCTAATACAAATTTGAACCAAGTCAGAAAAGGATGTATCTCCCAGGTGGTGGACCAAATTCTACTAGAACACATCCAAACAGGCGTAAGCACTAACATTTTACTCATTGATGAAATCCATCCCTTTTCATGTACTTGCAAAGTACAAACAAGCTCAAGTAATAATAGTGTGGGCATATAAATCACACCTACAAAATGGAACTAAGACATGCCTTGATTTTGTTCCATGTGACAACCTGCCACTGCAATGTATTTCTTCAAGCAACTGACATGAAATGGAAGCAGCAGAAATAGTCAGACAAAAGGCAGTGGAGGGCAGACTTTAATATAAAAATAACTGTATTCTTTGCTTACCACACTAAGGCTACCTTTTTCCTAAATAGTGCAGATGTCTGAATACCCTGATAACTCTGGAAAATTAGCCATTTTAAAATCTAATTCATTAAGTTTACATACTTTTGGAATGCATGGAAAATAAATGAAAGGAAGAATGGATGAAGGCTGCTCCACAACAAATACGTAAATAAACTTGAAAGTATATTATCTGTTTTTAGGACCATAAAATTGCCCGCTTTCTGAGACATTTAATGATCTAGTTCTTAACATTTAATAGCATAGCTAGAAAGAGACACTATTCGGCAGCTATTCTAGAAGTTAATAAAAACATGTGAGTAGACCTTCATAATTCTAGAATGATGAATGATCTTAGGAGCTAAGTAAAACTCCAAATCTGAAAGTCTGAAATCTCACACACTGTCTTCAGATTTTTCCAAATAAAAGTACTGATACCATTTTAGTTTGAATGACTTTCTTTCTCTCAATTCTGGTTTTGGCTACCTTGCTTCAGGCTATGTGTTACAATAACATGTTGTATTTGACCTACCAGCAACAGAGAGATATAATCTGTACGTAAACACAAACTGTATGAACAATACAATCTAAATCTCAACACTCGACTTCCCCTTTCATTTCTGCAAAAAGGGCAAAAAGCCATCCAATTCCTTAAAAATTAGCCACAAATTCCCATTCTTTACAGGAGCCTTTAAAAAGTCATAAAAGACTCAAGACAGTAATGTAATAATCCACAAAGAAGGCTATAACAGGTCAGGAAATTAAGAATTACAGTTGTCTTATGATCAGTCTCCGGAGTGCCCTTGGGTATCTACAATTATATATCATAATTCTTACTAGGCACTTAATAGGGTTTACTTCCCCTTTGTTAGTGTGCAGGACCTGGAGCTTGTACAAGATAATATGGGAGTCCAGACTTAATCTATTGTTCCTCTTATTTTGTGTCAAAATTCAGCATTAACTCTCTTTAGACTGTAACTCACACTGCCCTCAGAAGCACACAATGGATTCCCAGTAATTTAATAAGTCTTTGGTGACCTTTTCCCACCTGTGTTGGCAATCATTTATTTCTTCCAGTTTTATAAAATATTGTTCCTGTACACTCAAATTACAAATCACTGCAGGAACACAGACAGCAACTGCTCACAACCACGCTGCCTTCAACCCACTCAATCTGAAACAAAAAAAGCAAGATATCACAGAATCACAGACTGTTAGGGATTGGAAGGGACCTCGAAAGATCATCTAGTCCAATCCCCCTGCCGGAGCAGGAACACCTAGATCAGATCGCACAGGAACGCATCCAGNATGCTCCATTCCCTTAATCATCTTTGTGGCTCTGCACTGGACTCTTTCCAGCAGTTCCCTGTCCCTCTTGAACTGAGGGGCAGCAGGTGTTGCAGGCAGTGGTAAAGCCTAGCAAGTGCAGACTGTGGCAGGACATGTCCCTACATCAGCAGCTTGTCAGAGAACACTCTGCCAACCAATAGCCCCCACCGCATCTCAAGAAAGATGTCCTTGCCCCCTACTGATCAAGAGACCAGGACCCAAACCATTTAAAGATTAAAAGCAGCATCTCAGCTTCCACAACATTCAAGCATCGCACATTAAGAGCTAAGATCAAGCATTCCCAGTCACAACTTGCAAGCACTGCAGCATCATGCGTTAATTCCAACTGTTAAAGTTGGTCTGCGTGGTCCCAAAGCAGACAACTGTAAAACAGTACAACAACCCCAAGGGCATACAGACCTTCCCAGAACTACCCTGCATTAGGGAATGGCTACATCTCTCAGCCGTCCAGAAAACCATTTTCTTGACCTCATGGAAACTGAAACAAAAGGCAGCAAAGTGACCAGAAGCCCTCAAGTATAAGCAACTCTTTCATTCACACTAGTGATTTAGACAGCCTTAAGAAAATACAGTGACAAAGCACTGCACTGTGTCAATGATAATTCAAAAACTGTCATACAGACATGGTGGATGCAACCTCAACAAGACCAGAAAGACACTGAAATACTTTGTCAGTCACACATTTGCTACCATAACCACGACTTGAAAGAAACATGCCATAGAAGCCAGAACTAAAGAAAGAACAGGATTACAGGAACCTGTAAGGAACAAATCACAAACCCTCTAATAAACGTTGACAGATCTTGGGAAAAGGAATTTTGTTTTAGAGACACAACCACAGGGCACAGTCAAAATTCTAACAAATAATAAACCATATGACATTTACAATAATGTCTTAGTAAGAGAATAACTATCATTTGCTTTTTATTTCATATTCAATTTCAGAGAAATCCTTATGCAACACGAAAGGGGAAAGTATATCCATAAAAAGAGAGAGAAAAAGGCAAGTCAGTACACACATTTAACTGTGAAAGGAGGAAGAGGAGGAGAAGGAAGAAGAATCTCCTCCCGTCAGAGGGGCTGTACAGCCAGCATAGCTATTAGCTGCACAAGCCACCCAGGGGGACTCCTGGAGGCTGAAGCCCCTGGGCTGACTGCCAGGCATGGCTGTCCCACTTATCAGTGCAAACGCCAGACACACCATGGAACGGAGCCTCTCAGTTTTAACTGTTAACATATCAAAGTTTTATTTGGAAAGAAGCCAGAGACTTGAAATCTTACGTTATAACATGTTTTAAAAGGTTTTTCAAACACGGAGAAGCAACACTTTGGAAGAGCTAGACAGAAACACATTTAATTATGAAATAAGGTCACTAGTAGCTGTCAGAAAGATTTTAAGATGGCTCTCACAGCAAGAATTTCCCAGGGAAGCAAGCTCTCTGGAAGGGGCAGTTCATAAGAGTTCATCCAAGGATGACCCATTTTCAAATCACAGCAGCAACTGAACACAGAAGTGTAAAAGGAAAATAAAATAAAGGCTACAGTACCCTCTGCAAGAGACTGAAAGCCAGGAAAGAGAAGCCATATTCGATAGAAACAGTCAATTTACATAAACTGCTGTCTGCCAGTGGCTGACAAGTTTGAGGGAACATCAAACAAAACAAAACAAAAAACAAGTGCTCTAGAGAACCTGAGGAAATCAGAGTGAGCACACAGCAGGCAAGCACTGATCAGAACCAGTGCTCCTGCACCAAACCCACTCAGTCTGCATGCTCAGTGCAAGCACGTACATCTTTGCAGACTTGGGCCACTGAGATAGTAAGAGGCCTTAAGCTCTCATTTTTACTGTGACATTCAGCTTGTGTGCACTGATTCAAAAGCACAACCAAGGTGCTCTGGATTTAATATTTACATAACTTATATTTGCTGTTTGTATAACATTAGCAGCTACCAGTGGTTCCCAATATGCTAATCATCCACGAAACCAGAGGAGTACATGAGCTAGACAAATAAACCGGAAAAAAAACGGGGGTTGCCATAGTTTCAATTATTTTCCAAAACAAAGCACTCTCACTAAGCAGATTCCAACATATTAAAAGCACAGAGCCCTAATCTCTTAAAAGCAGGTTGAACAGAAGCAAAACAAAGACTGCAGGATGAGAGAGAAGTTCCATATTTTACAACAGAGCAAATTCAAAATTATCAAACACCAAACATGTCCTCTTAATACACACAAACATTACAATTTCTCTTCTCTACCATTCAATTTTTTCTCCTAAAAGAAAAAGCTGACTTTGTGCTAAGCCTGCACTAAATTTTATTTACTGCCAGATGCTGTAATTGTACTGTCATTGCTGAAGAACTGTCTGATCTCTACTCCTGGACTAACAAGATTTTCTGACCTCTTATGTCAGCTTATTTTAAAAGTTCACACTGAAAATCTAGTCACCCCATACGTTTGAAGGACTAGAACCACCCGTAATGTGGGAACCCACAGAAGACACTTTACCTGGAGTTCAGGTAAGCTTTAAGGTGGTACCTAAAAACAGTAGGAAATTTAAATTTTGGTGTTAGAGGGAAGGCAGGAAAGGAGGCAGAAGGGGGAACAATCCGCACAGGAACACTAGGTCACCCCAAAAAGCACCATGCCCCATGGCTTCATGTCACTTGTATAAACACAACACAAGCTCAAAACATCCAAGAGTGGATGCAGGCTAATGTGCAAAAGTGGCTGCTTGTAACCCACAGTCTCTTTATATAAACCCTTCTGACACTTGATCTCCGGAAACCTATCCCATTCACCAAAATGCCTCAGGTTGGCTCCCAAATTTCCTCTTCAGCTCCAATACCTGTCCTTTATCTGTTTCCTCATTATAGAAAATAAACAAAAATGACCTTCAGCTTCTATCTGAGAAACAAGAGTTTTCAGGTAATTCATAGTTCTCTGCCCAGAAACATCAGACAGCCCTTCCAGAGGACTTTATAACTGCATACACATTCACAGATAAAACTGAATGCAAGAAAGCCTTTAGGTGAATTCAAAGGCAATGCTAAGGCTAAGACACAGTAAAATCTGAAAGGCACTGATAAGAGCATCTTAAAATTACTAGAAAGGAACGCTACAGAAAACAATGGAGAATGGCTAGCTTAAGTCTGTTAACATTTTTTTCTGTGATTTTTATTAAAAAAAAAGAGAAAAAATACTTGCCATGTTGCAGTTTTGATTTTTTCTTTTAATAAACGCAAGTAAGAACTGTATATGTAGCACAGACATATACACAATTATAGAAAGGTCAAGAGGAAGGAAGGCAACACTGACCTCGTGAATGGAAGAACAGAAAAATCACACTAGAGCATGCTCTTAAAATATTTTGCATTTTTGGAGGAAAGAGCTTCTGCAGCACAATAGGTACAGTCTCCTCAAGATTTTCAACAGTTTAAAAAAAGTGTGAATATTAATAGAGCACGAAGCTGAGCTAATAATAGATTAGGCCTCTGGGGTAAGCATAAAAGAGACTTGAGCAATACACAGCATGTTAAGCCAGCTTACTAATGGTACCACTGCAGAAAAGTGTGTATCCATACTACTTAACAGCTTCTTCTTCTAGAACTTTGTTTCGGGGACACTGGGCAAAGCAGGAAAGAGTAGATAATCTGATCAGCCTCTTCTCTTCTTAGGATTTGTTACAAAAAAAGCAGGTTAAAAAATGTATCATATGTTTTGCAGTCACAGGTAATTAAAGATGTCAACAGTGTGAAAAATTTAAGGGGTACATTTACGATCATTTTACCTAGCTAACACTTTAGCCCTTCCCAATTCCTGCATCCTGCACAGTGATGGCTTAACATTGCCTGAGTGCATCTTGTTTTGTGCAGACATCACTTCAAGTTTTGATAACACCTTCTACACATTCTCAAAACACATCAAAACCAACATCATTCATGCACTTTACCACTCTTCCTTTTGTACAAGCATTTTCCTTCTGACAAAACAAGGAAGACAACTATACTTTCATAAACTGACTCTCATATCTAGTTGGTATTTTGAGGCATTCAGGGAACAAGAAATTCATTGTCAGTAATGTAAAATAATACACACAGGGTAGAAACCAATGCTACATTTGCATAAACAACGATGTGTCTCTCAACCAACCTTCTCTGCTCTGGAAAGAGGTTGTGGAATTACAATAGAAAGTTCTGGTCCTGCGAAAACTTTCTCAGGTGTCAGCAGTGGATAAAAAAAAGGAAACTATTATAGCAGTACTTGGATAGAGCTGTTACAGACTACAGACGTAAGTAGGACAAGTTTTATTAATAGACACGACATCTTTACACTGTATTGTGCAAACATTCGAGGAAATATTCCTCGAATGTTTGCACAATACCGTAACAAATACAATGTAACAGAAATGTAAAGACTTCTCTGCCCTATACCTATATTATGGGAATGTAATATACTTCACCTAACACACAAAATGGTAACTAAATGGGTGAAATTAAGGAACCAGTGCATGTCAGGAAGAATTCACCTAGCCACTCTACAGGGGCTGAAACACATCCATCTGCCTGTGGGCTAACATCTCTCATAAAACAATCACTCCATCTCCGATCTGCCAGTCCTGTTCCTCCAGGGAAACCTATAAAACACCTTTCAAAACAAGCCTGGGAACTAAAATTCATAACTCTACTGGGTTTAGAAAAAAAAACATAAGCTCAATAGAGATATTGGATTTATGGCACACTGTAACGTTACCTCACACTAACCTCTTCACATGCCTCAGTGTATAATCTACCAGGCTCTCTCTTTCCCCTAGGAGATAACCTTATCATCTCTTTCTTTCCTCTCCTACCTCCCTTGTAAGGAAACAATAATTTCNGATTAGGCCTCTGGGGTAAGCATAAAAGAGACTTGAGCAATACACAGCATGTTAAGCCAGCTTACTAATGGTACCACTGCAGAAAAGTGTGTATCCATACTACTTAACAGCTTCTTCTTCTAGAACTTTGTTTCGGGGACACTGGGCAAAGCAGGAAAGAGTAGATAATCTGATCAGCCTCTTCTCTTCTTAGGATTTGTTACAAAAAAAGCAGGTTAAAAAATGTATCATATGTTTTGCAGTCACAGGTAATTAAAGATGTCAACAGTGTGAAAAATTTAAGGGGTACATTTACGATCATTTTACCTAGCTAACACTTTAGCCCTTCCCAATTCCTGCATCCTGCACAGTGATGGCTTAACATTGCCTGAGTGCATCTTGTTTTGTGCAGACATCACTTCAAGTTTTGATAACACCTTCTACACATTCTCAAAACACATCAAAACCAACATCATTCATGCACTTTACCACTCTTCCTTTTGTACAAGCATTTTCCTTCTGACAAAACAAGGAAGACAACTATACTTTCATAAACTGACTCTCATATCTAGTTGGTATTTTGAGGCATTCAGGGAACAAGAAATTCATTGTCAGTAATGTAAAATAATACACACAGGGTAGAAACCAATGCTACATTTGCATAAACAACGATGTGTCTCTCAACCAACCTTCTCTGCTCTGGAAAGAGGTTGTGGAATTACAATAGAAAGTTCTGGTCCTGCGAAAACTTTCTCAGGTGTCAGCAGTGGATAAAAAAAAGGAAACTATTATAGCAGTACTTGGATAGAGCTGTTACAGACTACAGACGTAAGTAGGACAAGTTTTATTAATAGACACGACATCTTTACACTGTATTGTGCAAACATTCGAGGAAATATTCCTCGAATGTTTGCACAATACCGTAACAAATACAATGTAACAGAAATGTAAAGACTTCTCTGCCCTATACCTATATTATGGGAATGTAATATACTTCACCTAACACACAAAATGGTAACTAAATGGGTGAAATTAAGGAACCAGTGCATGTCAGGAAGAATTCACCTAGCCACTCTACAGGGGCTGAAACACATCCATCTGCCTGTGGGCTAACATCTCTCATAAAACAATCACTCCATCTCCGATCTGCCAGTCCTGTTCCTCCAGGGAAACCTATAAAACACCTTTCAAAACAAGCCTGGGAACTAAAATTCATAACTCTACTGGGTTTAGAAAAAAAAACATAAGCTCAATAGAGATATTGGATTTATGGCACACTGTAACGTTACCTCACACTAACCTCTTCACATGCCTCAGTGTATAATCTACCAGGCTCTCTCTTTCCCCTAGGAGATAACCTTATCATCTCTTTCTTTCCTCTCCTACCTCCCTTGTAAGGAAACAATAATTTCTTTGGGCCTGAACAGAGGCAAAGTAATAACATTTTGTGTAGCTACAATCCATTTTGCTTAAATGAGCAGGTCACTCACTGCACTCTTTTTTTTGTTACCTCTTCCATCTCAAGAAAAAAAGAAACTCAGTCAGACCTTCTGTTATTGTGGATAGGATACCACAAACAAAGAGGTGTGAGAATGTAAAAGGGCATGAACCACAGAGTGAAAAATGAGAAGGTGTTGCAGATGAAAAATTTCCTAGGGAAAGCGCTAAAGAGCAAACAAATCACCTTTACTGGGATTCCTCCAAGACAAATACAGACAGTTGGATATGATAATACTTCAATTCAGAAGCAAAAGCCCAACTAAAACCATAGATGAATACAAGCAAGATGTGATCTGAAGAAGCATCAAGCAAGCAATAACAGTCCCCCTCACTTTGTGACTGGCAACTTGGCTGATCGGCTGTGAACAAAACCTTGCTATCTAACACAGGAGATACACTGTTTTTTTCCTCTCTTTTACGAAAGCAGATAATAAAACATAGCCCATCTGTGTGGAACAGTGTTGGAGTCCTACCTGTAACTGCTTGCCCACACAGAATTGTTGGTATTCTACGCTCACAAGCATTAACTACTTTTCCTTTCAGAAATGGTATCTGCTAAAAGGTACCTGCTTCACTAAACTCTGAACAAATCTGAAATACACTTAAAGTCCATGGCTTCTATTTTCGATCTGAGAAAGCTTGCATATCCAAAAGCCTAGTTTTCTGTACTATACCAACTAGTCTAATAAAAAGTATTACCACTACCCACAAATCTTGCCTTTCCAAGAGAATGTTAAAAATATCAAAATATGAANGAGTGCCTCCTCATCTCTCCTGTAGCCCCTTTGCTATTAAGTCTCCTCGGAGCCTTCTCTTCTCCAGGCTGAACAACCCCAACTCTTTCAGCCTGTCCTCACAGGGGAGGTGCTCCAGTCCTCTGATTAATTTTGTGGCTCTCCTCTGGACTCTCTCCAACAGGTCCAGGTCTTTTTTATGTTGGGGGCCCAACATCTGAACACAGTACTCAAGGTGGGGTCTCACAAGAGCAGAGTGGAGAAAACAGAACACATCACTATGCAATGTATTAATAAGTAATTTTAGTTTTACCAGCTCCAAAAGAAAGCAAGATTAAACGAAGAGCTCAGCCGGTGATACTGTAGAGAAGATTAAAAAGAGCACACACCACCAAGAGGATCCTTCAAAAGCAAAGTCAATTCAATTTTCTTGCAGTCGTAACTCATATATACAAACGCGACCACAAACTTCTTTTGAAATACATTTTTTAAAAACCCAACAAAAACAGCAAGGCTCTTTCAAAAGAAAATTAGGATTTCCAAAGAACCAGCGCTTACACCATCATGGTGTGCATGTTAATGTGCAAACACACAAACGTTGGCAGAAGAACAGAGGTCTCAGAGATGCCGAGTTCTTATAAGCCTCTTGAAAACAGACAGATAGAGGACATAAATCTGTTGCAGCTTCCACTAGGAAAAAGGCTCTCGAGGGAGTCCCACTGTACTACTGGATACCAAAGAGTCCACATGGGGCTTTGGTGTCTAATGAGCTGTAAACAAACAAAGTCACAAGAAAAGGCTTCGTTAGTTCTGCTCCTTACAGAACTACTAGATGTGCTTTTTAATGGATTATTAATTCATTGAACTCCTTGCCAAACGATGGAAGCTAAGGACCTAATTAAAAAAAAATTAATTCAGGGAGAAAGCTAGAAACCTTTATATTTGAGAAGTTAAGGAATACAAATTAAAGTAGAATTTTTAGGACAGTAAGATAATCACAGGAGGTAAAGAAACAGCCTTCTTCATGGACAGTTTGTTCCACAGCATCTGGTACCAACCCTCTAGAGAAACAATTTTTCAGTACACAAAATCTAATCCCAGAATCACCCCACAAGAAGTAACTCACTGTCTCTCAAATTCTCTGAACAATTTCCTGCTCAAGCAAGCCCTCTTTCATAGGATACAAGTGTGACCAGCAAGTTCTGACACCTGGTCACTGAACTAGCACTCATTTTCCATCCAGGATTTGTAAGTAAAATTTTCCCAATTATAATAAATTGACACTGTCACATATTATGTGACTGCTGTGTCTTCATTCTGCCCAAAATCTCTTTTTCTCTTTCTAGGCCTTGTGATCATTTGGAGTTTGGGTTTTACTCCATCCAGTGAATTTTTAATTTTTTTTTTTAATAGTGTTCCATTCTGGAGAAGCCACAACTTTTGAGATTAAATTTTCTATTTTAACTAGCCCCTGTCCAAGCTTGTACAAACAGTGCAAAGTACTCAGGCAAATGTTTTCCTTTGCCCCTTTAATTCTCTCCCTCATTCTCTAAGGATGGGGGAGGGTGAGCAAGTTGCTACCTGGTGCTTAGTGCAGCTGAGGGTTAAACCATGACACTTAGATAAAAACAATACACTCATGTTTTCTGCTCATAGACAGGCAGTGATTTGAAGAACACTGACAGATGGCCAAGTTCTGGCTTCATTCACACTACTATGACCCAAATTCTCTTAAGGTGAACCCAGATGCTACATCACTGAAAAATAGGCAAAGTACACATTGAACTTAAGTCTGAAAACTTCAATTATCCTGTTTTATCCCACCTAAAAACAAAGGCTGTATGTGATAGAAGACATCTCCTCCCAATGGAAAGAATCTGAATAATGAATAATTTAACTGCTTATAGCTCTTCTCTTTTTTCTTCTGACAAGTCCCTGATCATTTCCCTCTTTGCTTCTACATAACAGCACATTCTGGTAGATAACAGGTTTTAAAACAGGATTATCGCTTTGGAAACTGTGCTGCTAGCTAGCATTTTCTAAGTAATTTCCCCCTCAGAAAAATCACTTCTACATTGTGTTTGAGACAGACTAGTTACCCATAAGACTGAGTCCTTCAGAAACAATTTACCACAATAAAAATCAGTCCACTCTGATTATATTCATTTTATTGGCGAAACAGAAAATATTTCTCATTCTACTATCTTTATTTTGCAAAAATGATAAGACAATTTCTCTGAAAATAACACAGTGCAGAAAGTCCAGGCAAGACGAAGTCCAAGTCCCAGAACACAAGACGGAAAAGTGTTTCTCCTATTGAACATGTTTTAAATGCTCAGTATATAAATTCCAAATCAAAGAGGACTCAGCTTCTCACCCTCATTTGGAACATTTAAAACAAAGTAGAGCAAATAAACAAAATCTAAGCCAGCTTGCACATATTTTTATTTCTGGATAAATATTAAGAATTCAATGAGAAATCTGGTACACTAAGAAGGTATTGCCCTTGGCTACACATTTCTGTTTGTTTTGTGTTAATTCATAAGGAGGTCAAACTATTGGAGAACTAGATTTACACTGAAAGAGTAACACTCCTTTTATAATATATGCAAGTTGCAAATTGAGTGATAATGTTCAGAGCTGCCACACAGAGTCAGGAAAGTTTCACACAATGTTTGGGGGAAAAAAAAAAAAACAGAAGTAGTCCAATCTCTGGCAGAGCCACCATATGGAGTTTACTGCAGTAACATACGTTTTGGCCACTCAGCATAGCTCTGCTGCCAGCAATGATAGACTGAACCATTTCTTTCCAAGATACATTCCTATAGCCAAACAGTAAATCCTAACCAGAGAGGCTCAGACAGTTCATCTGCACCTTAATAGTAATAAAAGACAGAAAAGAAAAACATTTTACCTCAACAAACACTTTAGCATCCACAATGGTAAAAAAGATGAAACAAGAGTATAAACTCCTAGCACATGGCATGGCATGCAAAAAAATACTCAAACCTATCTAGACAGTCA
Source organism: Syrrhaptes paradoxus (assembly GCA_013400615.1). Lineage (NCBI taxonomy): Eukaryota > Metazoa > Chordata > Aves > Pterocliformes > Pteroclidae > Syrrhaptes > Syrrhaptes paradoxus. The sequence goes on along the minus strand of VZTO01023375.1, from coordinate 41,928 downwards.
TGGATTTATCTGTATCAGATCTCTCACTACGTTATGAGCCTTTGCTGTCAGTGTGGTCAAAAAAACCAAATGGGTAGATATCTCTGGGAAATCCTTCAACTTCCTTAAGCCTCTCAAATTATTGCATGCTTCATTTATTGAAGTATAAATAGAAAACAGAAAAGCAGGGAAGAGACATGCTCCAAATGAAGGCTCACGACAGCCATGTCACCTGGAATGGAGGGTAGCTACCTCATACTCTCTGCCATATCAGAACACACGAACAGTTGCAGTGGAAGAGCTGATCTGCTCCACAGATGTAACTTTGCTTGCCTCACTGAATCACGTGCCCACAGCCTACACCAATCTAAGGCCAGGTGAGAGCTGGTGGACCTAGCTGGGGTAGATTACCAGACTGTCTCCACTGCCTATTTCTCCTCTGCATTCCCCTCCCTTGTCTCTCAGGAAAAGCTGTAAGCATTCTTTAGCTATCTGGGCATAGCATTAGGCTAGATAACTCCTACTGGCTACCGGACTTCACAGTGAAGTTGTCAAGGAACTTGTGCACACTCTCTTCTGCCAAAAACGCTGAAACCACTTCATCCAGCACAGCTGTTTCCACGGTGAACATCAATCAGCTTAAGAGATACTTCAATTGCTTTACCTGCTTTTAAATCAACAATTTTCACACATTTAGCTATGATGACTTAATTTATCTGAAGTATCTTAATGTCTTTTCTAAATTCAAAGTTCTTTGAAAGGAGATGTCAGGTGGTAACTGCTTACACTTCCATTGTAAATCCAGCTTCAGCTGCCTACTGCATGTTTCAAATGCAGATGCCTCTGAAATCTGGTCCTATAAACCAAATGCAAACCCATTGCAGTCAGTGCAGAGACTGACACTGACTATAGTAGGTTTTGGATCAGACACTACAGCTACGTCTTTTTATCCTGGCTGTATTCTCTTCCGTCAAATTACTTTCCTTTGAGTTGAACTGAAGATGGTCAATCAAATTCTACCTCAAGTTATCAGATCAGCACCTGTGAAGAGCTTAAGTGTTCAGATCAGAAGAGAATAGGAAAAACAGCAGAATAAAATGCATTAGAAAGGCTATCAATTTGCTGAGCCCACTATTGATTTTCCCTGAGTATAAAATGAAATCTGGAAGGTTTAATTGATTTCTGCATCTGTCATTCTTACCTAAACTTCTCATTTAAAAATAATGGCTAAAACCACAGAATTGTACTTGCAAAGAAGGAATCAACACAGTAGATGATTCTCAGGAGTACATGCACTTGTTTGTGTATCTACTACAATCTGGAATGAGATCACCAAAGACATAGTATAACTAATCAAAAGCAGAAATGAAGATTGCTATCCATCAAGACTCCAGCCTGGATTATCTCATGCAGCCACAGGGCTTTTCTTACATTCGGCTTCCTACACGTGCCTGTCTATGTGGTTGTAGAGCATCCACCTACAGAAGCTGCAATCTGGAATGATAGATACTACCACTAATGCAAAACACTCTTAATTCCAAAAGGTGCCTCTTAAGGCCTCATGATATTTAAGAAGAAAGAAAAGAAACAAAGACCATCTGTTACAGCAAGATAAATAACAATTATGTTACATACACATAAGGAAAATGACCAAAAAAATGAACTATCATACACAGTTACATCCTGAAAACATCATTTACAGTGTCATCTTCATTACAGCTTTTCTCCCCCACCCCCCTTTTTTTAACCACTAAATATTATAGAAAACTTCCTGTAAAATAAGAATTTGGTCTTTATTCCCATTTTGCAGGAAAACAGAGGCAAACACAGCTTTTAAAGTAACAATTCTGGATGTAAAAGTCAGTATAAAATTTCTGACTAAATGCAAAAAGGAACTGAAGTACACATTTAAACTAAATACACAGGATGGTTGAGATTTTTGTAGGTTGATGNAAAAGAGAACAAACAAAAATCCCCACTAATACAAGTCATTTAGCACTCCTTACCTTGGAACCTGACAACATAGTGCTCAGCATTTTTGTTCCTTTTCCAATACCAACCACTGCAAAGACAGAAGGAGAAATGCCAGTTCAAAACCAGCTCCACAGTTCCCCTATTCAACACCATTCTTACCAAATATTATGCTAGTCAAAAATACAGATTTTCACACTCTGTTAGCACATAAAGAGAGTCAATGCTTATGAGAAAGTATCTCTGATGTTCAAACAACATGAGACTAGTGAAAGGAAAAAAACATCTGAAGCAGAAGATAACTAAGCTTCATCTATTGTTGAAATTCTTTAATTCAATCCCTGGATTTATTTATCTTTAAATCACCAAAGAAATGGATAGTGCAATTAACCCCGTCTCTGGTTTGATGAAGGCTATGACTCACTAATAATGAATCTAGCCTTCACTGTAACTAAATAGCCCTTTAAAGGTTAATAGTGACCAAGACTAATATAGCTGAGATAGTATAATGCAATTGTTTATCAGACTTACAGCAAAAACGTTAAATAATCAAAAGGTCCAACTGCCTCTCTCAAAAATCTTTTATAATCAAACCCTCCTATTACTGTGTATGTACAGATCATTCTATTCTTCATCTTAAACCAGTATTCTCCAAAACAACAGTCAGCTTTTCATAAAAGAAGAAAAGGTCTATTTTATATTCTATTGTAAAGCTTTTTACAAGGTATTTTCCTTGAATATGCTTTTCTATTGATTTTCTCCACATACAGCAATTTAAAGAAACAATAACAGAAGGAAGATAGGAAACAACGAAAATTTTAGAAGGAAATTAGTTTTGTGTACAACTCATCGAATACATAACAGCTTATGTCCTTATTTTAATAAAACTACAGGAGTTAAGGGAGCTTGCAGGAAATCAGCTTTGTATTAACCAGGAGCCAGTACCAAAAGCAACAAACCAGACAATGAACATTTTATTTTAAGCAAACACTCATGCTCTACTGCTTCTCAGTCTTTATATTCTGAGACTCACTAGACTACGTCTTATTCTCGACTACTTTTCCTCTTGTTCCTGAAGGCTTTCAGTCACACATGCCCTTGTGCTTGTGCTTTTGTGTACTTTCAGTTCAGCCTGTTCCTGTCATATTCACCAGATAGGAAAGAGCTGCAACATGGCTGAGAAAAGAAGATAAGCACACAGATAAAACTTTATAACTAAGCACTTTTCTTGCAATGTAATGACATCACTGACACTTCAACATAACGGCTGAGCTGAAATTTGCTAGAGTGTCAAGAGATTCAATAGAATAATTTTAAAGAGACATTGAATGCTTTTGTGAGCAAGACACTAACAACTTTTACAATTAATCATCAGCTTGTGTAGCATGTGTACCATTGAAAGGTGACACAGAGCGTAACAAGGTTAAACTGAATTTTTTTATTTTAATTTGCTAGCCTTTAAACAACTCCTTGAATGGCATTTGCCACTTGGCTGAAATAATATCTACTTCAGTTTCAAAAGAATTACCATCACTCACCTACCTCTGCCTTTTCATAAATGGCTTAGATTCTCCAAGACAGAGGACATCCAATCTCCTTTACATAAGGCATAGTGCACATTATGGAGATGTGCTCATTCTCAAAAGATATAATCATAGTTCTTCTCTGAGACTTTACCACTAGGTTTTAATTTTGATACTTTTTAATCTTTTCTACCACTCTGGAAACATAGTTCAGAACTGCCATATAGAAACAAGACAAATACTTAAAATTCCCATTGTAAACCAGAACCACAGCTCTAGACAGACTTTAAAAGAAGATACTAAGACTTGACGTACAATCCCTTGCTTCTTGTATCTAAAATATGAGACCTAACATTGAGAAGTAGAAGTTTGAGTCCCAGCTCCCACCACCTTCCAAATGCAACGGAAGTCAGAGATGGAAACAGACAAAAGATGCTGCCTCTCAGACAGCAGTCACTCCAGGCTCCTACCAGAGCAGGGCCATCACAGGCCACCTGGTTCTTAAGGTGCCTTTTGCTCACATGCCATACATCACTGATCTCTGTCTCCAACATCCTTCTTCATCTCCATTTGGTGTCAATAGGAAGAGAAATACAAAAGTATACTTTCTGATGAAAAGCACTGCCCAGTTATTTGCAGTACTCTTGGCACACTAAGCAAAACTCTGCATCAACTAGATCCCATGAACAAAGTTATAGATATGCAATACATAAACTATGAGAAACAAGAGTATACATCAAGAAAGGTTAGTGGATTCAGAAGACAAATACTTCTGTTACGCTACCATCTATAGGGAAAGAAAGCTTCCTGCCCCGCCACCCCAAACCAAAAAGCAGCATCCATTTTCTGAATAACTTGTTTCTGTTGTGTGCTCCCCTCTCTCCTCATTATCTTAAGTGAACCCACAAGAAATCTGGGCACATTCCCTTTCCCACTCCTCCCCAGTTTTGTTCTTTCCAATCTAGCTACTATTAACTTTTCTCTATGTGTTTTGTATGGCAGTGAAATGAAAGATCGTGTGCCCTTTTTAATTGATACACAGCATGCTACGGTGATGAACTTCTCTGCCTTTACCAAACACATCAAGCTCAAGCACTTTTTGCCATGCCACAGGAGCAGGCTTTGGACACTGCTGGCTATCAGAGAACAGTAGGAAAAGCAATTAAGAAGCATGAGTGATTTTTCTTTTCCTATGGATCAATGTTGTTGACTTCCCCCAATGAGCAGCAGCATGCTCAAAGGTCCGCTTCAGCAATACACACAGTATCCTCCAGTGAGCAGCCACACAGTACAGGAAAATGGAAGCAAATGAGTTTATTTCTAGCCCAAGAATGCTACATTTTGCAGGGCTCAGAGGTGACAGAGAAAAACAATGATCAGTCTAAGAGCCTCTACTCGAAACAGCCTCAGCAAACAGCTTCTCCTTAAAGCACAGCTCTTCCTGAAAAGTCATTAGATCAAAACTCAGTGGATTTATTTCCAGTGTATATTCATAGTTGTATCTGTTGATTTTCAACATCAAAAAAGTATTGCTGATACGTCTTCTAGCCAAGTAGAGCTACAAGGCTATGGATTAAGCAAGCTGTAGCTTGCATGTTACTTATCAACAAAACTATTGGTAACAATGTATGATACAGAAATAATCCAGCCCAGTGGTCACACCCACAGCTGACTTTTCAACACCAGCAACTAACACATCCTCTTCTTTAACAAAACAAAGGAAATGGATAAATAGATTGCTATCAAAATTAAAAGACAAATCTCTTTGATGGCTCTTCATCAAGCAAGACAGAAAACAAAAATTGTTCCTATACAGTGCCTCAAAAAAAGCAGCAGCTGAATTGCTCTTATACATCTTTCATTTGGCAAGTATTACAACCCAAAAAGTCCCCTCAAAATCCCAGAAAAGCGTTAGTTTAAGAACAAATACTTTAGAAAACTATGATGACTATAAATCCCCAGCTAAAGTAAAGAAAGCCATCAATTTCTGAGGTAATTTAGAATTCATTACACAGGAGTCTGTATTTTAGTGTAATAACCCACAAGTTATTTCAGGAGTTTGGTGGGTGGGAATACAGCCTTCTGTTAAGAAACACATTATATGCTTGTAAAAGTATACACAGAGGAAAACTAACTCAGACCACTCTTCCACAGTAACCTGTCCTTCCCACAAAACCACAAAGCCTGCCATGTGTATCCCAAATTGTTCCTCCACCTCTGATTTCATGTAGGCATGAAAATGCTTCTTGCAATCATCTTCTGATGACTGTATTTATATTTTTCATTACCCAGAACTCCTGCAGCTGCACTGTCCAAAGTTCCACCATGTCCAATTTTCAAAACCTGGTTTCTTCTGTTCCCATTTGTTTGCACACCAGCCTCTGCAAATAGAAATTGAAGGGAAGCATTATAGAATAACCTTAGAACATAGTAAAAATAGCACATATTTCCATACTGCTAAAGGAGACAAATATCAATTATTTAAACTACAAATCAGCAGTGCAGAAACTGCTGTACTAAATAAGGCCAATATTCATCTAGATCTACTCCCCACTTCAAACAATTTGTTTGCTATTTTCACTTAGATTCTAATCAAGTCTTACGTACCGTTACAAACAGATGTTCAGAAAATACTACTAGGAAACCTGGTGGACAGTTCACCTGTGAAGTTTCATTAACAAAGCATGCAAGAACTAGCAGCAGAGTCCCCATAATCATCTATTATACACAAATTTTATGCTATATAATCTGAGCAATTCTTGTCATATTTACTTACATGTAGTGGGTTGTGTTTATTTGCTACACAGGCCTATGGAAGCTCTACAATGAAATGAAATTGCCCACTGCTGTTTTCACTCTGTCAGAGCATTTCAACCCACCATACTTCCTATGCAGCTAATGACTCCAGGAATTTAAGAGACCAATGCCCCTTATTTATTAGTATTAAATACGACAGACGCTCTAAGCTCCCTCACCTATTTTATTCTCTTCACTATGCCTTTCACACCAGGGAATCAGACATTATCCAACTAAATCTCTTCCATACAAAGCTGAACTGAAGTTCACACCTACACTACAGTCCACTACAGAGTGCATCAGCCTAAACAGGCACTCACCAGTCTGAAAGTATGTTCTCACTTCATCAGGAAGTCCTAAAAGCCCAGATTAGATGACCAAGTCCCTATAACCATTATAAAGAGAATATAGGCCATAGCTCCTCACACCTTTGCAATGGTCACACGCGTTTTTTCCTAACATTCAACACCCAGGCTTCCTCGTATTCAGAAAAAGCACTTTCTGGAGACTGCAAGACTGTACTCAGGACTTTCAAAGTCCTCAAAACACTGTGATTTTCACTTATTTGGTGACTTTTTTTTAAATGGCAATAGGCAGTGGGACTCGAGCAGAGCATCCTGCCATTGCTGAGCCGCAGACATGCTGCCCTCACCTGTTCTGGCAGGTGGGTCCATGCTGTCCCTGGGACCACACTCCAACAGCTCTCCAAGCAAGCTGGGATCCCCTGCATTGTGCCCTGCAGGACTGGAGATTTCTCCTGGGGCAAATCTCAACCCTATTCAAAACAAAGGCTCATACCATGCTGCACTTTAGGCGATAACAGACACTTGCCCCAAACAAGCAAGTGGTGCATATGGCCCTATAGCTCACCGTACAGTGTGACCAACACCCTGAGTCTTGCAGAGACCCAGCAGCTCCACACAGCGAGCCACAATGCACCCAGGAACAGCTCCATTCCCCAGTATGGGCCATGCGATGGCTGTGAACTACCACCAAAAAAAATCAAAGACCAGTTCTCCTTAAGTTTGCTGAACTCTGATAAAGAAGGTGCAGTGGCTCGACAGGGGCGTTGGTTCCCCCACCCCGGCAGCGCACAGGCTCCACATGCCACCATCCTCAGCCGTCCAGGGCAGGACCTCCCTGGGCTCAGCGCTCGCCAGCCTGAGGTGTGTCCGCCTCAGCCCGGCCTGCTCCTGCCCCGGGGCCGCGGGCAGGGCCTCCGCGCACCTCCCTGCCGCGATTTCCTCGCTTGACCACCAAAACCCTGCCTCGGCCCTCCAGGCCCAACTTGAGAAGCCCGCACTTCGCCTCGCCTCTTCCCCCTCACAGCCCGGCCGTCTACCTGCCAGCAGCCTCTCCTTCAGCAGATTGAGCACGGCGGCCGAAGTGGGCCCCTTGGGCTTGTACACCGCGAAGAGGCCGCTCAGAGAGAAGAGTTTATCGGCGGATTTGCCCAGCACCACGCCGCCCGCCTCCCTGGCAGCCATGCTCCCGGCAGGCCCCGCCGCCACCGCCCGCCTTCCGCCCCGCGCGGGGGCCGCTGGGAAATGTAGTCCGCCGCTGCCCTTCCATCGCCATGTTTGTCGTTGAACCTTTGCTGCCCAACTTGAAGGGATGATATTCTGCTGACTCGTTGCTGAGGCCATTAATCATCCTGCCTTTGTGCGTGTGCATCTTTCAGAGCCCTCCCCTCCATACTGAAGTGCGGTGTGTGGCTTCTCCTCCTTAGGGCTGATCTGTACGGACTCATTTTCCTGACAACACCACCAAGGTGTTTACAAAAGCTGTGCTGCAGCACGGGACTGACAGCCTGGATGTTCCTTTCATGCATTTCATTTGTTCATTTGTAACAGCCTGTAAATGGAAACGTGAAGAGACACTGTTAGAGGGAAATAAATACACGGTAGCTAAGAGGCGTGTGTTCCAGTCCTTCCCAGAGCTTGAGAGAAGCAAATCCTCCTCCCGAAGCCAATGGCTCTCTCTGCATGGAGCAGGATCAAGGTCCATGTGTGGTTTTTCAGCCTGAACTGGAGTCAACACCTCACGCCATGCCCGCACACCCCTCCCACAGCGGCTGCCCAGAGCTCCCATCTGTCGGCTGCAGTCACCCCACCCACGCGATGGGGAATGGCGTCCCACCACCCGCAGTGCCGACCAGCATCCGCTGCACACCTCTGGTGTGTATTATTAATTAGGCACCTTGTTTGCTTAGATCTCATCTACACAGCTGTAATCTGGTGGTGGAAATATTTGCTGCTACCATAAGCCATGAGGGTGGATTCTCTGGTGAGAGGTACAGGTGGCCGTCTCTGCAGAACGTGGAAGAGAGGTGTCAGAGTCCTTCTCCAGAAGGTAAAATGGCAAAGCCACATGGAAAATTGCTACTGATTTACATGGAGTTAAAATCTAAGTTGTGGAAGGCGTGTTGTAAACCGTGACGGAGTTTTTGTTGCAGATGTGGTTTAGTCAGGCTGACTGTTCTGAAACTGTTCTCACCAATTCCCTGCTAAAAAGAGCTTAAACACAGATTGCTCTGTAAGCGAGCTCAAGCAGAACTATTTAAACATTGCTATTAAGAAATGGCATTAGTAAGCTTCCGAGCAAGGAGATTGCAGCCCAAAAACTGCAAACCTGTCAGGCTGTCATGGCCAACAGTATCATTGGGTCACCAGACTGCTCTGAAAGCATCACAAAGGATCAGAGGGAGATTATGCAAAAATGAGAGCTCCACTGTTGGCATAAAGATGTCCTTAACGCAAAGAGCACCTCAGCTTGCCAGTAATGCAGCAGCAGATGGGCCCCATGAAAAAACTCCCTATGCTGGCTTCTCAGGACTGACATAAGCAGAGAATTATCTAAAGTGATGTAATTAACCTGCCACGGGCATAGGGCATGAGCTGAAGGTCAGTGTCTGACCCCCAGTATTGTTTCGACAAANTTTTTTTTTTTTTTTTTTTTTTGTGAGGACAGAGTTTCAGGTGTCTAAACAAACTACCCCTTACTCTCATTTTTTCTATTGAGCAGGAAGTTCTTGTAAGTCTCCTGAACTTCTGCATCAGCAATTAAAACAACACTTTGTTATTGCAGCAGATGGAGTTTTTGAAGGCTTAGAAAGAAGAGGTTTGCTTTGATTTCAGTGGGCGTTGGATAAAGGCCCAGAATAAGAATAGTGAAAAACTATTAATGACTGTCAGTATTTGAGTGAGCTGGAAGTGCAAGTGTACATAAATCACACATGGCTCTCTTCATGGGGCAAGGTTATTCAGCATTCAAAATGGTGGGAATGACGTACCAAACTGTTTGTCTCAGGGGCATTATTTCAGATTTGCCTCATGCTACTTGTGATTAAAAGTCATTACCATCTGCTCAGTAGCCTATTTGAAATGAGATGTTATGTTTATCTCCAATGACTCCTAGCCAAGCCAGGATCCATAACAACCAAAAGCATGATTAGAGTTACTGACTTTATTTGCAACCTTAATAAAGGGGCTCCGTAAATGGCTGAAAGGACAATGTTGCTTTATGCATACAACATGATAGATCTAGTAGAGGCAGCCCAAATCCTCCACTCAGGTCACTGGAATTGCACAAAGTAATGCCTTGAGGTTCTGTTGCAATTATGCTTTATAGAGAAGAGATAATGTGTAGTAGCTGTAGTATGTACAAACAGCAGACGTGTGCTATTGTAGAAGAGAAATCCATTACTTGCTTGTGCAGAACAGAGATGCAAAATTTTCTTCTGCCTTCTCCAGAAAGACGCTCACTTCTTTGCGTGCTTTCAGAGTGGCGTTTTATGAGGTAATGCTCACAGATCACAATGCAGAAGAAAACGATGCTGCATTACGGCTTTTAAAGTAGATTCAGCAACAGGCCATTTCTGTATTTATGTTCATTTTATGATTCCAGTTTTATCATCTGTATCCAAGACAGAGCAAATAATTGCAAGAAGGTCAATCAGGGCTCATGTTCTTCTTGTAAAAACAAAGAGTTGCAGCTGTTCGAAAGTTTAGGTCCTAGACATGTAAACTGCTCCCTTGTCAGCTAGTGGAATTTTGTCTGTAATAGGAACTATCAAAGCCTGAAATGCATACAATTTTTTTCCTCCAACTGTTCCATCTGTTTGGATAATAAGGCCTAGATAAATAGCTCTTCAACTTAGTTCTTTCGGTCCCATTCAGAGGGGCACAAGGCACATAATTCATCATATTTGAGTGGTTCTTTTGAACAAAAGTAGGTTCTTCAGTATCTTGTTGAACTGCAGCAATTTTGGAAAAAAAGAATATCAATTATTGCATGCAAGAGAAAGATAAAACTACCCATGACGTACACTAATCCAAGGTTTGGCAATTTTTGTTAGTCGTTCTCCCCATGAGAAAAGGTTCCTAAATGGCAAGTATTTCATTAACACATTTTTGTATTTTGCTAAGAACAAGATTAGTTGTTAAGGTTTACACCAATTTGGATTTTATGACTAGGCTTTGTTTTATTTTTAGGAATATTTCTTTTTCACCTTTATTCTGGCTTCTCTGATATTAGAGGGATTATTTTTAATTGAGAATAGTTTAGACAAGATGAGGTTTTGGTTAGCCAATTTAATGCAGAATTATAGTGTCAATTTGAGTTGAACTGGACAGAATATAGTAGGATCCAAATGTTTTTAGCTGTTCCTTCTTTACGTGAAATGCAGTTCTGGCAGTTAGCTAAACAAGAGAACAACAATTTTTCCTGATCATTGGTAGGTCATAAATGGTGTAGAGCTACAGAGAAACATGATACAATGATGATTTCATTTTCTTCTTGTGGACCCTTTCTAAACATATTGCATTAGTAAGTGAGGACAGATCTATTACGGACTGGGAAGTTACCCTTAATCTCTGATACATGCCCAGGTGCGTCTGTAATGACAGAGGACTAAGAATGGTCTGGAATCAGAAGATTCAATGATGCTGAAGGAAAGAAAAATAAAATATATTTTGGGTTCTCAGTTCTTGTTTGAATTTGCTGTCAAAGAAATAATTTTCCAAGAAGCTGCATTCTAATTAGGAACAACAAAGAACTCACCAGATGTGCGTATGAAAGAAGACAGTGCATGAGGGATTGTTTATATGGAAAATCCAAATACAACCTGCCCCTCTGTAAATTCAGAACATAAGGTTAAAAGGACCTAGACATTATTAAATCTGCGAAGCTGCTTAATGCCACAGCTAGAAAATAAATTCAGCAGTATGAGTTGAACTGCAGTGTGTTTTCTTGAAAAACGTTTAATCTTGATTTGAAGATACTGGGAGACAGGAAAACAAATAAATCTGTAGTTTCACTAGTAGTTCAAATTTGTACCTGTTTTTTCAACTGGCTTTGTACAATTTCAACTTCAGATAAATGTGTTCATAATCAGCCCTTTGGTGACTCGTTCACAGCTTGTGGGAGCACATACAGGATCTGATTAATGGTTTGTGAGATGGATGCTCAGCAGAGAGAATATCTGAGCTCCAACACCTCAAATGACCTCCTTTCCTCACCTACTCCTTTGGGTGAAGGAACAGGTTGTACCTCCAGAAAAAAAAGCCACCTTCAACATCTAATATTAAAGTCACATTGAAGTTAAATAAATAGTGTGTAACTTTTTTTGACACAAGAAAAGTAAAGCTTATGAAGCCCCCATCTGTGGAGAGTTAAGGGTTTCTCTTCCAAAACATTCCTGTCCTTCCAGATTCAATGTGCTCTGGCTTCAGCGGTGGCAGTGCCATCTTCTCTGCACAAACAACTGAGTCAGTTCAAGTTGCCAGCCCACTATTGGAAGCCTGTAGCAAATGCTTAGGGAAAGCATAAGAAAGAAGGCTGCAAAGAGTTTCCTTCTTCCCTTACATACCCAGCTTCTCGTTGTCAGCAGTTAGAGGTATTTTTAGCTAAAGCTTCAATGTGGTCTACTGTATTTGACTGTTATCAATGAATCTTCCATCCGTTGTCTAATCTGCCTAATTGCTTTGAAGCCATATGTACATTTAGCTTTTACTCTTTAGAAAATACTTTCTCAAGTTAGTTGGAGGTTACATGAAGGTGTATAGGTGTCCTATTTATTTTGTCCTTTATTTTGAGCTATGTTTGGCTAGTATTAGGTACGTCCTGATTCTAGTACAATGAAAAATGAAAAATTCACTCATTTATTTCCTCCATCTTTCTCATTATTTGAAAGGCCTTAAATCATATCTCACTCTCCCCTCATCTGTCTCTTCTCAATGTGAAGAATCCTATTAAGTCTTTCTGAAGCTTTCTAATTAGTCAGTCCTTGGACAGAAGCTATTTTTTGGCTATAATCTTCATTAAGCCGAATAACTATATTTTCCATCTATTTTTAGATTTAACCTCCTTCTTAATATGGGGTGACCAGAATTTTACTAAGCAGTCAAAAAACATCCATTCTATAGTTTTATAGCATATCATGACAACACCTTCTGTTGTGCTTTCCATTCCTTCCCAAAATTCTTAGCACCTGATGTACTTTTTTGATGTCTTTATGAGGTGCAAAGCTTGACCTCCTGGGAACAGCTGTAGAGCCTCTTTCTGCACCAGTAAGATCGTGTATCATCATTAACAGAGCTGGGGATAGATGGGAGCAGGTGTCAAAGGTCCTCACCACACTTTCCTTACTGTCTGGCACTTCCTGTATTACAAGTGAAGATGCCTGATAGCTGTTCTCTTTCTCCCTGGATCCTCTATCTTCCATTGCATGGTTGCTTTTAGGGGGTCTACTGGACAAACACACAAGTTATAGTATTGGAGGAAAGAATAATTCTCCAAAGAAGCAGGATAGCACAGGACATTATTTTCTCCCTGTCTGACAAGTCTCTTCATAGTGTTCCCAAGAATGGCCCACACTGGGAAACTCACAGCAAGAAAGTAAACAGTCAGCTGCAAAGCATTTCTGAAAAAGGTGGTCAGAAGAAACACAGATGAAGGTTCACTCCACAATAGAGTCTTGGAGTTACAGCCCAAAATGTAACAATTTCTTGAAAGCTCTGGTCTACCATATGGTCATAAGAAGAAGGAAATCTCTCTCCTCACACTGAAGAAGGGCTGTTGAGAAACCCTGCAAAGGGCAATAGTAAACCATCTCAGGCTCTTCATGCCAAGGAAGAGTGGGAACATAAGGAGATGACCTCCCCCCAGACATGACCTCAGTCAACAAATCTCTCCTCGAACTGAAGACATCTCTACAACAGTCATCTCACAGACCGGCAGAAACTGGCTTTTCTCAACCTAACTCTAACCTTACAGTTTTCTCCAAGCCACGTTCTTTTTTTTGCTCCCTAGAAAGATTCAGTCCTTTTGTCTTTAACTCTCTCAAAGAAAGACAGTACACCCACCATGCTCATCTTCTACCTGACCCCTTGCAAATGCTCCTTAATACCTGCCTAGCTTAACACCTTCTTTGCTATGAGAGGCTTGTAAACATCACCAGCCCAAGCAAATACCTCTAGTAAGAAGGTCAAAGCTGTGGATTTTCTGTCCATTGTCCCAAGAATGAAACTGAAACTGAGGAGATGTTTGCTGTGTTCCTGGGCAGAGGAGTCAGTGGCCATTCTGGCAGGTTTTGCCTGGAAGATAACCTGCTGGCGTGGGAACAACCATTGCATAGCTCCTCCATCCTCTTTTACTGGCAGAATCTCACCCTAAATAAGCTCAAGGAACCATGGATTAGTTCCAATTAATTCAGAAGTACAGACAAACGAAAGTAGCCATTGCGCACGGGTGGAGGCTGCCAACTGCATCACTAATGTGAACTCCAGAATCAATAATCAAGCAGCACCAGGCAGTGAAGTATATTTCTAATGCACGTTATAATACAGTTGACAGAAATTGTTCCATTTGCCATAAATTATTCAACTTTTAATTGTTTAGGCTTCAGAGTCTGTAAAGATGCTAATTGCCAGCTGTAAGATTAATTTAAAATGTCTGCTTTTTATTTTCCTAAAGTTGGACTTAAAATTGCAGAGAGAATAAAAACTTTGATTTTACAGATACCTTCTTAAAAATAAGGAAATCGAAAAGATTATGAGTGTTCTGCTTTTTTATTCTGGGTTGTGATCATTAAAATGACTTTCCATGTTTACCATGTCTGTGTGAACAAAGTAATAAATAGTACACATACCTAGATTAATGTTCCGCTCCATCTGGGTTATCTCATCCCATATCTTCATCATAAGTAACCCTAAGGTGAGACTATATTTTTGCCTGTCATATCTGAAGTCCTATATTTTCTTCAAAATAAAAAAGTAAAATTGAGTATTTGTCAGTTTTCTGATGTTTCTTCCAGGTTTTCATGTAGTCGTATCATTCTTTCATTGGCTGTTTTATCTTACAAAATTAGTGAGGATATTGTCTAGACAGAAGAGCAAAAAGAAAGTTTGCTTTTTGTAGTAAAAACTATGGGAAAATGATGATGAGAAGTTTATTCAGAAGTATTTTTGCTTAGAAAAAAAATGCTCTATTTGCTAGAACTATAAATCCGATACCAGCTAGAAAGTCAGTCTGGATTTTTCCACTTTAAACTGATTTCATTTAATTTGAACCTCTATTTAAACTGGTTGAAGTTGCTATTTCTGGTATCCTGATTCACATTCCTCTTCTGAAAGGAACATCAGTGCATCCAATCTCAAACGTGAAAAATAAAATAAACTAAAATAAAGAATATTTTCCTGTGTTAGATGTTGAAAACTCCTTCCTGGAAAGCTGAAAGAAGGCCAAGCTCAGAAGTTCACTTTGAAGCAGTATTCACTTACACAGCTGAAGAGCTTGATCCCAGGAGTGCTATCTGTTGAAGTCAGTGTGAGGTAAAGGATGCTCAAAATCATACCCTAATTGCTAACTTGGCTTGAAGGTACATTCTGTGTCCTACTAAGAAGTCAGTTTACAGCAATCATTGTGTACTCTAATAAAATCATAGTAGACTGTGGTGGCTGAGACTGCTAGTGTATAAACGTAGCATTGCAAAGAGGCACTAAAGGGATGCACCGTGGCAATGATATTTTGGCAAATGATAATCAAGAGGTGACTGGAGATGTGCAAAAGTTGATCCACTTGAGTTACTGCTTCAATAAGGATATTCCGCTTGAGTATCCTTTTGGTTTAAGCCCTTTTGTTCATTAAGTGACTTTGTTTCTGGAGTATATTTATTACTTTTAGGTCCAGTACAGTCTATATAGTCTTTCTTGATGCTCCTTTGTGAAACATTAATGAGAAGCTCACGCACACAGTCGTAGAATTTGTCTGATTACTCCATTCATATTTAATAAGCTTGCTGCTTACACTTCAGTGTAGCAACAGAAATTAGATAATGCAATACTTTAGTTCTGGAGTGCCCCTAAATTTGTCTCTGAATTATTCATTATACTGGATGAGGGCAAGAGAGCTGTCATAACCCTAAATTTATCTAAATCCTACATTGTCTAATTTGTGCCTCTTTGTTGTTATTCCCACTTTAAAAGTAACTAATTTTTATTGAAACTGAAAACATCCAGTTTTTATCTGTTGCCGATTTGTCATCATTCTCTGCAGAAGTACTGCAGTCAGCTAAAACCAAAGATAATTTAGTTGGACTTCAGCTGTATATACAAAATGTGAGCCTTGCAATCAAGTAAAACTGGGATGATCTCTTTTGTTAAAAGTAGTGATTGTATTTTCTAGCTAAGAGCATTTTTTTAAAACTGTCAATTAGACAAAAACACACATATTAGCCAGCTGTACTCCCACATTTTTAGATTTTTATGGTTTCATTCTGTGAACTAAATGTCTCATGTAGGTTATATCCAGAAACACACTATCAATGTAATATTTTTAGGGTCTTTAAAGTAAATAAATCTTGTAAAGTAAAAGGTCTAATCTAAGCCTAGGTGGCCTTTCAAGCAGAGTCTGAAATTGTATCCTGCATGTTGGTGGGCTCACAATCTATTTACCAATCTGTTTAACAGACAGAATCTGTCATACCTCCAGATTCGTCATTGGGAATGTCTCATTCTTAAAAGTCATATCTGAAAACAGGACCACAACACATAGCTCCATTCAGAGGTATCCCAAGTTTCACAAAAACAGAAATTTCATAAGAACAGCTCATTTAATGAGACTTGTGCCCTCTGATCTGATCTTCTGGTGGAGATTTCCTGTTCTCACAGGAATGGTTCGTAAACCACTTCTGTATTTAAACCTTTAATGGAGTAGGTACATATGCCCAGCATCAAACTGGATCAGGCACCTTGGGCACTGGCTCTGAGGGTCATTGCTAGGTGTTACTATAGACTATCTGGCTGTCCAACAACATGGGGCAAAACCATGCTCACGGGGAGGTTTACCAGAGTGTCAGTGAAATGCCACCTCTTTCCAAAACATCTCAGGGGAAAATAAATATGAAAAATAAAGTGGGATGTAAATACATTATACACAAACAAGAGGAACCCAGAAGCAGTGAAGCTACATCCCCTTTTTCCTCATTGCCTGCATCTCAGAGTGAAGTGGCTCCACTGTGGAAAGCTCCTGTCCAGAGGAGTGGCAGTGCAAAAACTAGTCACTCATTCCCACACCTCAGCTTGACCAAACAACCTGGTCTAAAAGCCAAAATTAAGAAATAGCATAGAAAATGTTGTTATACTGTTCCTAAAATACAGAAACTCCCCATTGAAGGTTTGGAACCTCTTTGTACTCATTGCCTTTCAGGTGAGGTGTGTGGTAAAGCATCATTATCATCACCTGTTATTAAGAAACAAAGTAACACCTGTAAGAGTCGGAGGCATTTCATTGTATCTCGAGCGCTGTCTCACTGGAACACTCACAGAGACAGATTGCATATCCTGACAGCAGTCCAAGAGGGAAAAAAACAACTTTGGGAAGGCAACACAATCTAAATTTCTTAGAGTTGAGCCAACAGACAGATGGCAGGAACTAAACATCCTTAAAAAAATCCCATGTCCGTGGCTGTCCTGGCGTCAGTCTGATACTCTGCCAAAGTGAGAGCCCCAGTGAATGAACTGCAAGGAGCTTATAGTTGTTTCAGTCCAAAAGAGCTTAACGGGGAAAGAGCTGGAATAGATGAACTGCTGCAAATGATGGCACCTCAGAAAGTTAATATGAGAACGTGCCCATTCAGTAGTGGCAATGGGAGAGAGGAATTCTAAAACAGATCTGTGATTTCACAGAAAAATTAAAAAGTTATTTTTCAGCAATAGCAGAGCAGTTATTGTAACTGCTCCATGGCTGGCAGGTCCAGCTGCTGGAAACTTACCTCTTGTGCAGAAAACTGGGGTAAGGCTTTTCCCCACTTAAATCTTCAAAAATAAATTAGATTTGCCTAGGACATGGCAGAGGCAGATTTATGGGATAGCAGCCTCTCTGCTCACCAGTGCTGTCTGCACAGCACACAGTCCTGGGCAGGTACCAGCTGTGCAGCTCTCAGACACCCACGCTCCTCATGCCATACGAGAGTGTAAGGATTCGTCTTTCAGATAAATCCCATTAAATAACATCTTAGCTTTCCTCTGTGTTTTGGAGAGCAGGAAATACCAGCTGGGGAAGGAGTGAAACCTAGAACAGCAGCTTGTGTTAAACAAGACTTGTGAGACTTTGTCCTCATTATGTACAGCTTCATGGTTCAGATGACTAAAAGAGGATCTGCTTTCCTCTTCAGAAGCATTCATCCCAATTTAGCTGCAAATTCCAACTGTTTTAACACTGAAAACTGTTTTTCTTGAGATTCAGCAACATAGTACACTTGCTTTTCCCCAGAAAGCTTTACATTGTCTGACCAGCATAAAGTGATTGTGGAGCCAGACCAGATGGTCGCAGGAAGATGCTTGTGTGTCAGAGAATCACCATCATGTCTCCAAAATCAGCTGTGCTTTGTGCCTGGGGTCAGCAGCTGAACCAACAACCTTGTATGATGCTGGTAGGCCAAGCTTCAGTTCACAGGTGCAAGCTCCTATATGTTTCTGAAAATCTTCTGAGCTCATTTCAGAAGTTTCATGGGGCAGGGAACAGCTGGAAGGGATGACCTTCCCTCAGAAGTCTTTCCCTCAAAGGGTAGAGTTGGCCACGTCTCCCACTCCTAACTCATATTTCCATCTGTCCTCCCGTTGAAGGATGAGGGTGAAAACATGCCTGAGGGAAGGCTGGTCACAGAACTATTGCTGGTTTTCCCTGTATCATTGCTGTCCAAAATGAAGGAGATATCCTGGCTGGTTACAGGCAGGCAGGAGGGGCTGCAGACCCTTATAAACCACTGAGCTGATTAAACTTGCTTTGATCATCACAGTCATTCTGCATCAAAGCTGCTGTGTGGCAAATCACTGCATTGCATAAATCACTGTGCTGGAGCCATTCCTGGGTGAATGTTTTTCTCCCCAAATCCTGCAAAGGGATTCTTTATTCCACAGTAAAAATTGAGACATTGAAGCAAACTATCGGAGGAGTGAGCAGGCTGTGAGGTCTTCTCATTTCCCCTGGGGCCAGCCTTATACAGCCAGTCCAGGCTCAGAGAGCAAAGAGGACACTTAAAGCCACTTTTCTACTTTCTGGGTTTGATTACTGTGTGCTTCTTGCCTGCAGATTCAGGCCTTTGCTGTTCTATTTACCCTTCCCAGAAGTGCACTTAGCGATAAATGGAAGATTCCAATTCAGAAATTCACTCTGGGGAAAAAGTAGGTTACAATAAATAATGGTCACAGGTTAAGTCATCCAGGTATTGTGTGTGCTCTTAATGGACATAAGAGAAAAAATATGCCCTAATGCTTGCAAATAACGTGTTTTTTTTTCCCCCAAACATGTCCATTTTAAATTGTATCTCATGAGAGATTTCAGCTATTTTCTTTGCTTTCAAATGCAACTTCCCTCTGTGTCTCTGACTCTGAAGCAGAGAGCTGAATTCCAACTGCAGAGAAATCCGTTAGAAGATGCCTGGAGGTACATGTGGCACAAAGACACAGGAACTTTATCTTCTTTTCTGGCTGCTCTGAACTGATTGTGGGGATTAATGATTTATCTTTCTTTAAAGAACACCTTGGAGCTACATAGTCTCAAATCAGACAGACTGTATACCATTCCCTGACCAGGCACCTGCCAATTTAGGTTTAGCCTTTAATCGAGGCACTTCTAGTTTTACAAAGATTTGACTTAAAGAAAAGTTTCTTGAGAGTTATCATCAGTGTTCATTGGTTTTCCAAAACCTGTCTGATATTTCTTCTGAGAGCCCCGCTAGCCTGGAATTTTTTTGAGAAGAGAAATAGCAGAAATTTACCTTTCTGCTGAGAACAACCCTGTACCACACCTCTGTCCGGGGTAAATCCCTTGAACAGCGTGTAGGGCTTGAGCTGGCTTCTGACACAAGGACAAAGTTTGCCTTGGAGACTATCACAGTCATATTTTATCCTCCCCCAGGACCAATGCAGGTTATCAGCAGGCACAGAGAAAGCAGGCAGCTCCCTCATCAAACAAACTTACATATCTGTGCAAAAAGGGAGGAAGGGATTGCTCAGAAGCAGAAATACACAATGCTGGTCCATAGACAAGGCTTTAAGAGGTCAACACAGATGTTTCTGGAAATACACCAGAGACGATATGGGTCAGTGACATTAAATCTGATTATTGGCTTCCTTTTAACAAAGTCATTGGGAGTCATCTTGGTGAAAGCGTGTTTGGACTGAATACTTGTCTGATTCATGTCCTTATTTAAATGAATCCAAAGTAGGATTTGTTATTTGGGGTAAAAAAGATCATTCACATATACAATAACAAAGAATTCGCACACGGTCAGAAGTCTGCCAAATGCAAGGCAGCTTTAGAGAAAAATGACATTGTAAACCACTTCATAGCTTAAAAGAAAATAAGCTGGGCGTACAACAAGGTAGGAACCATCTGCTTGGCTTCAGTGGGAATTTCCCCAGAGTAATCATTGCAGGGGTGGATAGATTATGAAATAGAGGAATTTTTTTTTCCTCCTTTCATAATTAAATTTACTGGGTTTCTGCAAAACAGTTCCTGGCACAGAGTAAGACATGTATGTGTAGTACCTTGTCATTGTAAAGCTACATAATTACAGTGATAAACAAGCCCATTTAGTTTAGAAGAGTCTGACATTTCGTCTGATTGACAGACCTTCATTTGCTACAGATCATAAGTCCATTTTTTTAGTCCCGTCAGATTTCCCATTCAACCACTGGTCCATGCACCAAACTGCCTTTGCCTTCCCGCAGCATCCAAGATGAATATCCATTTGATATAGTACCAGTTTCTCTAGGAAGCTAAAATTTGAAGGGGTGAGCGTATTTGCTTCATTCTTCTTCATGACATTCAGAGTAAACAGTTGGCCTTTACACAGGTCTTCTGTAAAGCTGGGAGCAGAGAACATGAATCAAGAAGGTAGAGGTCTGTATGACCTTGTAATAAATTAACATTGTCCTTTGACTTGATGCTTTTGGACCTGCACCATAAATTCTTGATCAGGATGTAAATTCAGACCTACTCCTAGTTTGCTTCTGCTGTGGTATCCGGTATTAATATTGCAGGTAGTGATTCAGTTCTAATGAAATTGGAGTTAAATATTGCTGTCAATCTAAGTACATTTAATTAAGCAATATTTACAGAGCAACTGGATATTCTGGGAACTACAATATAGTGACCTGGAATTCTTCAAGTCTCTTTCTTTCTTCCTTTCTTTCTTTCTTTCTTTCTTTCTAATTTCAGTACTTTCTTTTGCATTTCAGCTTCTTTCACACTAGCAATTTAACACTGTCACATCCTCACAGCTGACCTTTATAGGACAAGAAGCTGGGACCACTGTGTTGGTTCTGTGCTTTTTCCCTTATGGTTTCAAATAACACAGATTTACTTTTATTTTCTATGTGAAATGAAACCAACCTTGAGAATTAAACAAGGTCAGAAGGAACATTTTTTCCTAGTTACATTTTGTTGAATATTTTGAATATGCTAAGCTTTATAATAATTGTCCAGTATTGTCTGTACTATTAATTAAAAATTAATAAATTACATGTAAAACCAAAGATGAATAATTTATCTCCAAGCAGTGAGCCTGACAAGAAAAATCCATATTCTGGCTATGTTTTCTCAAAGTACATCAAGTAAAGAAACTAACTATCTCCCACAAAGGAGTTTAAAGCTATGTTGATTATATATCTTGAATGTAAATATAGTCAGGTGAGTTTACAGAGACAGACAAAGAAAAAAATAGAAATAAGGAAAGAAAGATTTTTAGAATAGGTTTTTATTTTATCTTTTTCAATGCATGTTTGACTTTCCGGTGTCCTCTTTAGCAGTTTCATTCTACATAATCAGACCAGAAGGAAAAATTATCAATGAGCAAGGTGAT
The DNA here is from genome assembly GCA_013400615.1 of Syrrhaptes paradoxus. NCBI lineage: Eukaryota > Metazoa > Chordata > Aves > Pterocliformes > Pteroclidae > Syrrhaptes > Syrrhaptes paradoxus. The sequence continues at coordinate 20,292 of VZTO01023375.1, read as the reverse complement.
CTCATCAGCATTTTCCTCCACACAGTAGTTATAGAAACTGTACAACCTGAGACAGGGGTTAGTAGTGTTCAATATTGGACCCGGCTTGGAGACACTGGTCAATCAATGAAACCACGCTTTTTAAGTGAAGGGCAGTAGCTTGTTTAGTTGATTGTGTAGAGACTCAAATTTTGATCATACCGTCTGTTGGACAGATGGATGTTTACTGATCTCTAAAGTCTTACACTAAATATACTAAAATGATCTTCTAAAATGCTCCTTGCTCCACCTGTCTCTGAGCCTCAAGACTCTGACAGCATTTTTCCTTCCAGGAAAGCAGTGAAGCTTCTTTGTCTCGTGGCTGCGAGGCTGTGATGCATGGAGCTGTGGAACCTATGAGCCCTCAGACGAACCCAGAACTTGAAATTTTTTGCTCCATTTCTCTTTCTCCAGGCAAGCTGATTGTTGCATATGTAGGAAACAAACTTAAGCAAAGCTGAAAGCTCAGGCTGTCCATCCTGCAGTGCAACATGGTTGTGCTGCAGCTCTGCAGGATATGCCAGATGTATTTAGGGCAGTAGCTGGCCTGGCAACTGGGGCAGGTGACGAACAGGTGCATCATCCCCTGCTGCTGCCCTTGCTCTGGGGACAGATAAGCTGGGGGCTGTGGGGGAAAAGCAACCTCTTGAACCGGCACAGCAGAAATCCCCAGAGTACACTGAATCTTGTGTTTTGGATCATTAGGCTAGAGTGTTACAGATTTTTTCTATAATGTGTATTTTGAGATAAATACCAGTTGCAGTGAAGCGTCTTCTATGAAGTAGTCTGTTAGAAAAGGGTCAAACTGCTGATGTGCCAATTACCGTTACAAACCACTGCTGGCGAGTGTCCATGCAGCCGTGCGGAACGTGGCTCACACAAACAATTTCAATATACAGAATATACATCAGGCTGGATTTATCGGCTGCAAAACTGCCTGGCAATGAGCAGGGTTTGCAGGCTTTGACTGATGATGAACTAGCTGCGTAAGCTTTAATTAGCCAGCGACAGGGCAGAATAAGAACAACTGTTTTACTGGTGCAAAGTAAACACTTGCTCTCCTGCTTCCCCTGCCCCTGAAATTTATTACACACTTGGATGTGTCCACATCTGAGAGCCAGGGAGGCAGACGCTGGGGGAGTGAGGAAAAGGTTTTTGCAACCTGACCCCTCAGGAGGAATAGCTGGTGCAAAGCCTTTTACGCTGAGACATTTTTCTGAAATATTTATGCCTAATCACCCCCTGTTGTTTACCTCATGGTCTCCTCTCCTTGCTCACCCTGAGCTGCTTTATCAGACAACCTCCACTATTTAGGAAGCACAGAAAAAAAGCTGGGAGTCTGAAATTAGAGAAAAATCTTTTTTTGGCATGCATTGAAGCATTCACTAAGAGAGCTGTGGAGAATTAATTGGGCAGGCAGAAAGGGCTCAAGTGGAGACTGGAGGGTGCCCCAGAAATATCATGCAAGCATGTGAAGGGCAGGGTTCCCCTCGCCTCAGCAGGCCTGACCGATTGTAGGTTAGAACTGCATTTCAGGACCAGTTATTAACCGCCGAGTGCTCTGGTCCGTTGTTTTACACAATCTGTGCTGGATGCTCTCTCCTTGCCTGCTTGCAGAAAGGGCAGCCACAGCCTCGGTAGCAGCTGCAGCAGCTGCCCGCAGCACGGGCAAAGGGAAGAGCCTCAGAGCAAGCAGCAGAAAGGTTAGCCTGAAAGATGTACGTGGAAGCACTGCTCTTGTAGGCATCTTTCTTATAGACTTCTGTATATTCACTTTTTAACAGCTTAGAAGCAGACGACATTCTTTGTTTTCAGTGAGAAGGGAGCTGAACTCCCTCCCCTCTTGCTTTCCCCTCTGACCTGTCTCATTATTCTAGGAGAAGTGGAGCCCAAAGAAAGTCAATAAAGAAAAAAACCTGTTGCATCTTGGTATCAGTCAAATGGCTGGTGGAACGGTACAGCCTCCCTCTGGTCACAGATTTAGCTGAGAACAGCAGATTTGTCCTTTTCAAAGGTTTTGCAAGACAAAGTCTTATGGCTTTTGCCATGAGATTTTTGGTATCCTTTGGTCAGTTGTTGTAGTTTCTTTATTGTGTCTAGATCCAGGCTGCCCAAAAATAACCATGGTTTTGATGATGATTTTAGTGCAATAAGAAGCTGATCCTGAAATATGCTGAGTTCACAGGCTATATAAACTATGGTATTTTGTACATCTTCTGTAAACCCAGACAGCTAGAGGGCTGAAAGTACATTTCCCCCGCTGCAAATAGATCTGCTGAAAAGCATGAAATAGATCTTGATTTTTAAAGGAGACCCACTATCACTGATTGCATGTCATACCTTGGTAGGGGAACGGAAAGAGAATCGTGATTAAACACACTTTATTGACTTTATTCCTTCTTTAACTAAAAGGTAAGCTTCTGAAAATGTGCACAGTATCCATTTTATGAAATATGAAAGCAAGTACTAAATTACAACCCTCAAATCACCAATTCACAGCCCTCAGAATTTTTTTTTCCATTTCTTCCACTATAATTTCCGGGCTGGAGCTCAAGCCATTAATAGCAGCTACATCATTACACTGCGGTGACACTTTAGCAGCACCCTCATCCATTTCAGTCATTGATCCACTAATGTGTGCCGGATGAAAAAGGAAAAGGTCCAGCTCATTCATCCTCCCCCTCCTTTCTCCTCCACTCACCAGGTGGCAACCACTCACCCTTTGCTTTAAATCCCTATCAGATCTCAGATGCTCTGTGTTAATTGTCTCAGTACAAGGACTGACCTCAGACAGTGAAGCTAAAATTAAAGTAACAGGGCCGCAGAAGTGGGTGAAATGCTACAGAAGTGAATGGATCTGCAGCTGCTTCCCTTGGCCCACAGTCTGCTGACAGTATTGGAAATGACAAGCTAGAGCTGGAGCTGTAAAGCATACTTGTCGGCACTGGATTCTTCCTGGAATATGAAGCCAAACCAGGAAAAGAGTAGGAGAAAGGCTAAAGAAACCAGGCAAGGAGTAGATCAAAGGTACAGCAACATGCTGCTGCAGAAATGGTACTCTGAGTAGCATCAACTGCACAAGTAATTCTGTAATTCCAGTTTCATATGGAACAAAAAAATATCCTTATGGACATCGGCAGTTAATCTGTATTGCAACTCTGTGTCTAAGTGATTTTCTGAGTTACAGAGTTACTGAGCTGAAAGGTACATTGCTTATGCTTGTAGCTTGTTGGGGTTGTCTGCTCCAACAACCTGTTGTTTTGTTTTGTTTTGTTTTGTTCTGTTCTGTTTTGTTTTTTAAATCTATCCAACTAACCTATAGGCACATTCTTGCTTTCCCTTTTCACTCTTCACTTGGTACATCTGTTCTTTTGTTCTGCTTTTCCTTATCTTTATATTGCTCATCTTGGGGATCAAAGGATAAAGGAAATAAAAATCCTGTTAGTTTTCAAAGGTCCACACAGCAGTAGGTAATTGGTTTCCAATCAAGCCCAGACTGTCTTTGATCTCCAAAGCCCTTGCAAAGAACATTTTGCTAAGACACAAGCATATGTGTTTGGTAACTCTACCAAGAGATCTAATTTTGCAAGTCTGCAATTACCTGTGCAGTGGCACTTATAAAGATGAGAGGGACTGATAACAATGGTGTGCTTTTATACCATCTTCCATTAAACTTGCATTAATGAGACATAACTGCAACCTTCTGAAGAGATACTTTCAATAATATTTCTCTCATGCTACAGTAACAGAGGTGATGGGTTGTGCAGCGGGGTCAGGGACAGAAACAAGCTTCTGCCTTCCGCTTCAGACCACAGTTCAGCCACATGACCATCCTTCCTTGCCGGAGACTGCTGCCCATTCTCACCCTGGTTCATCCTCCCACCTCCATGCAGCAGTTTATAACCTTTGGCTGTGCTGGCTGAACATTTTGGGCTGTGTTGCAATGATCAGTGAAATGTTCCTGTTTATATTAATATCTTTCAACAAGAACAAAACATGATGCCCAGCAGCTAAGGGTAGGACATTTTTTAAATCACCTTTGCCACCAGAAGAACTGTAATGTGAAACTATCCCCTCGTTCATCTTTGCAAGCAGTTAATCTGCTCTGTCATTTTGAACCTCCATGCCCTTCACTTTACATTCCCTTACCAAATGTCCTTCTCTCTCCACCCATGCTTAAACCCATGAAAACATATGAAAAAGCAAAGTGTGTTCACACCAGAAAAATGTGAGATACTCAGGGTGAGGAGACTGATCTTGTGTTTGTAGGATTTTTTCTTTTTTTTTCTTTTTCTCTTTCTGTTTTTATTTTTCTTCTTCTTTTCCTTTTTCTTTCCTTCTTTTCTTTTTCTTTCTTCTCTTTTATTTTTATCTTCATGCCAGGACTGGCCACAAACAACAGATTTTTTTCATGTACCAAGGCAGAATTATTTTGTGCAATCTGGAGAGGCAGAGGACATGAGACACACAGGTACATATTTATGTATGCATATGAAATCTGTAATTGACTTCTTTAAATAAACAGTATACATTAATTTAGCTTAAAACAGGACTCTAGTCAAGCTCCTAGCCTAGAGCAACGACCAATTGCACTGTCAAAATCACTCTCCATGTTTCTGAATAGGTTTCTTAATGAAAGAGCAACATTAGCTCTTCAGAACATTTTGTCCCTGAAGGATGCAGCAGCAACAGCCATTGAATGATTTCTGGCCCAGACACACTTAAAATGGTAGGAAACATAATGGTTTAAAACATGAGTGTCAGCTCCCTGGAAATGCTTCATAACAGTGATTCAGGGAACCGAGAGACAAGTGAATACTACGAATGGTACCCACTGATGAGCGCTTTGTTTCCCACATGCACACTGGCCCCCTTAAGAATAATTATGGCAGGAGTATCTTGTGACTGAAACAATGCAATAACTATGGAATGAAATTATTTGGGACCCAATCCAAAGAAAAATATGTTCTGGTAAAATTAAATTTTAATGTCTGCTGGTTGCTGGATTAAATAATGATGAGCATCCAAATGAAATTCTGTGTTTCTATTTTTGCAGTCTGGTCATACTGACTGTCATAGTCATTTTTTATTCTGGTTAAACCTGGAGGCAGCAGCAGAGTAGAATTTGACTTGAGTAGAAATGTCCGGATTTAAACCAAAGAAAAAGAGCTTTTGTTATAAAATGCTTGGTTGGAGGCAGGACTCAAAGTGTTCTCTTGTTTCTTTAATAGGGAGTATGTGGCTGCACTCGTCTGAAGTCTCCAAACTGGGGCTTCAGCACTATTGACAAAGGGAGGCTGTCAAGAGGATGGGGCCAGATGATTTTTCCATGGAGTCCAGTGACAGGACAAGAGGCAACAGGCACAAACTGAAATACAGGAAGTTCCATCTGAATATGGGGAAAAATTACTTTTCTGTGAGGCTGACAGCACTGGAACAGGTTGCCCAGAAAGGCTGGGGAGGCTCCTTCTCTGGAGATAATCCTGTGCAACGTTCTCTAGATGACCTTGCTTGAGAAGGGGTTTTGGGCTGGAGGATCTTCAGAGGTTCCTTCCAACCTCAACTATCCAGTGATTCTGTGATTTAAATGTTGAAAAACTATATTTACCATCAGCCTCAGGCATATCCCGTCTCAGTTCCAGACAGATTTCAGATCAAATGTCACCGTTCCTACGCAGGAAAAACCCGCAAGCAGCTTTCACACAGCATGGAGGGTATTAGGATCAAGAAAAACATTAAAAGAGATGACATTTTTCATCAGGAGATAGAACTATCTGTCCCTGCTTTGCCAGAATCTTCTCCCAGGCAGTAGGAGAGTGAACTTTTCGTGGTGTATTTGATCCTCTTGCCCCACATTTCTCTATACTACATCATGTTGTTAGAGTGTGCAACTACAGCAAACCATTGCAATGATAAGCAAAGTAAAACAAATTAACCATAGCCACCTGGTCAGAAGAAAAAAATGCTGTTACAGATAAATTGAATTAAAACAAAGCTGCAGGCGGGCCAATAAATGTTCAGACAAAGCAAGTCTGATGTGCCTCAGCACTGAGGCCTTGCAAACTCTGCACCTAACCTCTGGCCTGTTACTGGAAATGGCAATGCGACATAACAGGGTTGCATGGCTGCATTATTATGCTGTTCCTGAGTTTCTCCTTTGTTTTCCATCCTGCTTGGATACTGCTAACACCAGCTTCAGAGCCAAAGGGAGCTGCAGGTATGGGGATCAGCCCAGCATCAGGAGTTTGCTGTTCACCTGCTTTAATGAAAACCAGCTCATTAAATACTTCATGCAGAATTGGCTCCTCCTTGACTATGTTTATAAAATTTCAGGGAGCCTCTGCAATAAATAGTACTGAATAAATATAAAGTTTTAAATAGGTTAATCAGGTGGAATCTTCAGCTGCTGAAATTATACACAATTATGCTGACCTTAGCTCATGATGGTGCAAGTTTTCTTTATCAAATTTCAGTTTCAACCTGGAGAAGGTCTTTATCTGGCATTTGGGCCAGTTTGTTCTTGAAGTCCACACTTATCCACTGAAGGAACAGACCACGGGGCCAATGTTGGAGCAATTTCTTTGGGGCTTCTGATAATTGTTCATATAGCTGCTGAGCATAAAAAATTTCTGTAGAAAACTGAGTCAAGACTAAGAAGTCAAGCCCCTTCTGCCACACAGTTTAATACCTCAAGAGCTGAAAAGATGAATTGCACCTATATAGCTTGTACTTTAAAAAGTTAAATGAAGTCTATATATGTAATTCCTCTCTGACAGCTTCCTCTATTAATAGACCATCCAACTGTCACATGGATAAAAAGACATATTTGTCACCCAAAAACCACAAACCCAGCAAAATTTCTCAGATTACTCAGCATCACCTCAGTGAGTGGATAGTAAGCAAATTGATTAAAAATAACTAAACAGTTAGCAGAACAAAACACAGTGATCGGGGTAAAGAGTAATATGTTCCTTGGAATGGCACCAACTGCTGCATATGCTGGAATTATTAGCATCACGTTATTTACAGTTCCCATACCTTTGCTTCTTTCTGAAATAAAATGAAATAAACAAATAATGGTTTACAGAATAATAATATATACCACAATCCCAAACTAGCCATCATAATGTACTTCCACTTTCTACCTTGGAAGCAAAAGATAGAAACTTTTCAAGTTGCAGCTTTCCCCTCCTGGACAAAACCAGCCAGAACGCTCTTTGTCAGCATCTCACTTGAGAGAAGTAAACTTGAGAGAGTGGTTTTGAAGCTGTGGTACTCTCCTGCTGGTTGAACAGGTCACATTTAATCATATCAAAGCATTTATTTTTTCATTATTCTCTTTGGTTGATATTTAAAAACAAAAAGGCAACCCTATTTTATAAATTTAGCAATTAAAATCATATTAGTAGATCAAATTGACATTTGGTATTAATTATAAAAGTGGAAAAAAAAAGGCTTTGTGCTCACTCTTGATCTTTTAGAATATAAAAATAATTTCTGATAAATCTACTTTCCTACATATTTGCCATCTTGGAAACATCAAGGTTTATTATGATTTGTTGGTTGATATTAAACCAACTTGTTATTTAATGATCCAAGCTGAGACCATGGCTCCAGAGAAGCAGATATTTAATATATATTCCATGAAACTGCACACACAATTTTGATGATTTATCCAATATTACTATTACTTTTCCTAAATTTCATCAAGAAGTCAGGGAATAGCAGAATTCTAAGGTGTTAATGTAAGGTCTCATTTACCAACAATGTGGTGGGCTCACCAGACCCACTGCAAACAACAAAGCTGTCTTCTGGCACGTGGCCGTGAGAGGGTAATACCTCAGTTATCACTGCCTTAAATGTTTGTCTTACATGACGCTGGCAAGTTTTTGCTTATGGAAACAAGGCAAAGAGATTTGGTTGACTAAGTTTTGATCCCAAATTCTTCAGGCTTTGGTTCCTTAGGAATTTGTGTTTGATTATTTCAACAAAGTACAATCAAAACAATACATTTTTGAGGAATCAGAAATATGAAATATGTGATACATATCTATAATGTATATGACATATATGTTTTTTATATATACATATATGAAATATGCTTCTCCTCTCCCTGGTTTACGCTTTACTTCTGTGGTAACGCTGCAAGATCCCCCCTCCATTTCCCTTGGTGCAAGAAAACAGTTGTCCCACACCTGCCCGAGCAGACCAGGGTCCTGTGTCCCTGTGCTGAGCTTGTATCAAATGTGGCTGTTGGCAAGCTCAGAACTCTTGCCAGGTCACTACTTGTGCAGACATGGTCTTTAAATCAGAAGTCTGCTTAAGTGTCTTTTAAACATAACCAAGATATCCAGTTTTCTTCAGGCATCACAAGAAACTCGTTAACCCAATTTTTTCTTCTCTGATAATTTTCATTCTTGTTTTCCTTCTGAAAAACTTAACACAGTATCAGAAATGCCAAAATGAGCTTGGGAAGCAGTGAGTGAAGACTGTGTCATTTCTTCTGACGGCAAAATTTCCATTGATTTCACTGTGTTCAGGTTTTCCTTCTGAGCACCTGGCAACATTTGCTATGTAGACAGGATTTCCCATATGGATCCTGCAGTGGGACCTGGGTGGACAGCAGCAGCTCTGCTTTTATCTGTGTCGTCCTTAACACTCCCTGCTTGCTGAGCTGCACATACCACTCATTGATGAATCCCCAAGGAGAAGGACAAGACAAAATTTTCAGGGATTTGAAAGGATGGAATTAACAAGGCAGGAGAATATGAGTCTCAAAAGGCAGGATAAACAATACAAGGATTTTTTTCTGCTGCAGGAAGCTGAAAGGAAAATTGTCTGGAAATATGCACAGTGTTGATGGACAGCCTGCTAACAGTAAAATTAGGAGACTACAAAAACCTTGGGAAATAAGAATTCATTACTCAAATGAAGAAATATGACCTTGACAGGTGCTTCCTGTGGATGCGAAGATGAGGGAAGCAGAAGTGGGTTTCTCAAGTAAAGGATAATGACAGTTCAGAGAACAGGTAATTTGTTTCTTCTCTCCAAGGCAGCTCAGCATGGGGGGGATCTTCGCCTCGCTAATCAAGCTGCACTGCCCGCTGAGGGTAATGGGTGCCGCTTCTGCAGAGAGTTTATTGTCTGAGGTGCATTTTGGAAGGCTGAAAATTGCTTTTCCCAGATTGCAGCAACTTTCCTCATTTACAGGAGACGCTCAGGTGGATCAGTCCATCTCACTGCTTTCTGGCAGAACAAATACAAGTTATTCAGGAGCTGTAATTAGCTGTGAGTCTGAGGATGTAAATGCCCATTTACTTCGTCTCCTCACCGACACAGGCTGGTTTTCTCTTGAACATTCAATGTTTTTTCCGGTCTGGTTTTAAAAGTGTGTGGTTACAGGCTTCTTGTACTTCTCCTGGTCTAGCAGCATTCACGGTCAGGAAGTGTTCATTGACAATGAGTATCAGTTTTCCTCAGTGACATTACTTCATTCTTAATTGTATTCTGATAAATTAGGCTACATAATTCCTTCAGTCTCGGTGCTTAAGGCTTTCAAAACTTTTTAATGGGAAGTAATGCTTCTCTAACCCTAAGCCATAATTTAACTATGCTAAACTTAGTTGCCTCTGTGGCCCTCCTCTCTTAAATCAGTTTAATAACCTTTGCTGTTTTCTGCAGAACCTCCTGTAGGCTTGTTATATGTTATTTCTCAGCACAACGAGCTACATTTTCAGCTGTTCCATCTCTCCAAACTGGAAATGGGACATTGCACACCTTCGAACATGCTATGCAGGTGTCTCATTTCTGCTATCCTCAGTGCAAATTTCTAGAGCAGGTTTATACTTAACACCTAGGGCTCCCTGCGGAAGATACCCTCCCTCTTTTCAACAGATATTATTTCAGAGAACTGTTCCCTTTAGAATATAATGAGTTTCATCTCTTTTGAAAATGAAGGTGATTAAGAAGAATATATTTTTCTTCATGTTCTTACAGCCTAGCACTGTAACAGGATCCTTCCTTTCATGTTTCCATATTTTCCAGTATGTAAAATGTTTTACTAGAGGGAGGAGACACCACACGAACCCCTGCTGAATTATGATCCTGTAGAGCAGAGAGACAAAGCCAGCAACATGGATCTATTTCATCAAAGTTGCAAGACTGAAAATGTTGTCAGTTCCACAGTGCTATTCTAGCAGATTTTATACCACCAGCAGCATTTATTCTAATAACCAGCAAGTATTTAATGAAACATGGTTCAGAATATATAGATACACCATCCTAGCAAGGGCACTTTAAATAACCTGGTGAGATACAGCGCTTCAAGGTTCATCTTTTTATCCTCACAGATCCGACTCCAAAGGCAATGCCACCAACCAGTCCAAACCAGTAAAATTTAACTTTTCACACTTTCTTTTTTTGGCATTCCCAAGAAGCTTATGACACCTGAAAACTTTAATCCACCATATGCTTCACTTGATTCCTAAATTGCTCTTCAGTTCTCTTTCTCATCCTTCAAAGGGAACCTCAGCTGACAAAAGATGTGCCAGGAACACACGGGTTTAGGCCAAAAGGGCTCATAGAAGTTGTAACAGATTCACTTCTCTGAGCATTAATCCCCTTTAATCCAATTGGATCACATACCAAACTAGCAAAATCCTTGAGGCTTTGACAGCACCAGTTCTGTTAACACTTAAAGGTTAACAAATTCAGTAGATCCTGCACTACTTGTATGTACATTGAGAAGTTCGACTGAGAAACTGTAAAATGAGTTAATGAACTAGAGACCACACACTGATAATCCTTTTTTTTTTCCCCAATATGATGTAGAGTGCCAAAATCTTGCATCAGAATGCAAGTGCCATAAGATTATCATGCTTCAACAGTCCACTCATTTCAAGGATATCAGAGAAAAATACAATAAAATATAAAATATGCGATTTTGATACTTCCTCACTGCTTGAGGAAGCAAAGTGTCCCTAAATCTCTACATGCCTCATGCAGGCACAGCAAATAAATGATCTGGGGTGAGAGATGACAGTCTCTGAGACTCAAGAGGATTGGAGGAAGATGCTGAGAGCTATAAAAAAAAGCTGTCAAGTGTATCATCTTGCTGTAGCGCTCTTCTTGTTAAAGATGCAAGAGCACTTGCAGCTGCTAAATACCAAAGAGGAACAGCTTAACATCCAAGTGTAGCCCTCAGAGGGGATCCTACAGAGCGTTAAGATTTTCAAGTGTCTGATGAAAACCTGAAGGACACCAAAACTAGGTAAGATCCTAAGAAAAAATACCCAAAAAATACAACTTTAAAATACGTAAAAACATACATAAACCCCTATGTATAAAAGCCTTCCCCAAAGGCCCTGAAGGAAGAAAGGATGCTTACTCACGTACCTGGCATTTGTACCTAATTCAATCAACTAATGTTGTGACTCTGCGCTCAAATGCAATAGAAAACCAAGGTCTTGACCAGCTGCAGTCTTGAAAGACATTACGGCTCTAAGGAAGAGCAGACGTTAAACTGTGTTCAGGATTACTCCATCCTGGCCATCTCCCTCTGCCTCCCATTTTCACGGCCAAGAGTGTGCTGATTCACTCTGAGCCCTGCATAGTCTAGTACAGGAAACAGGTTAATCCCAGAGGATGCTGCAGTGACAGAGTAAATGAAAGGATTTCAGGATGTAATAAAAATAAATGACAGGGCTTCAGGATTAAAGGCATGATGTAAAATGTTAAAACATTTTCTATCCCAAGGTCATCAATACAAAACCTATTATGGATTTTGTAATAACAGACGCAGTCACTTTGATGAAATTAATTTATTTTGAGAATATCCCCTTTAATTGTCTGTGCTTTTTTTTAGCACAAAAAGTTTTTTTTTTATCACAAACTCCTTCATAAAACTTAATATTGTATGTCTGGTAATGTGGCTGCTTCAACAATTCCTCACTGGAAATCCCACACCTGTGAAACCTTGGCAACACTGTCAGCAAGTGACCTACACAACATTTAATAGAAAAATTTTACTGAATATCCTCTGTTTAATGTAAACAAGGCAGGAGGCAAAACAAAGTGTATATATTTTATATAGCTACACTATTTTACAGGGCACACAAAGTATTGAGAATCATGGTTCGAAAACCCTGTACGATACACAATACCAGATATGGATTTTTCATGTAGCCCCAAGTCTGCTACATAATCCTTTGATTTTCCCTAGCAGTTCGGTTTAGTATTTCTTTCAGCAAGACAAATAGCACTAATAAAATGTCACCTGTGAAATCTCATAGCAGGTTATAGTAGAAATTACCATGCATTTGCAAAGCCAATCCACGATTACTTGTGCCCTGTAAAATCAAGTGCAACAATCTTTACACTAATCGTAGTGTAAGCATGCTCGGGATTCTGGTCCTTATATATATGTATATATATACATAGGTGATGTACAACCAGACTCAAGCTGTGTATCGAATCACAGCCTTTATATTGCACAGACAAATACATAGTAAGAACATCACACAAACAGGATCTGAATACCAAGAATACTACAGTCATATGAGAAACTAAGGACAAACTTGTTCTACCAGAGCTAGCACATGGCTTATTACAAAAATTTCTACACTGGAGTCTAAATCAAATACGTACTATAAATGGAAAAGAAGTAAAAATGTGTCGATTTACAGACATGTGCATCAGGATAAAAATATTGTTTGGATTTGCTTTTTGAAATAAAAAATTATTCTAGTTTTACCTCCCTCAAGTATGTCAATCTAATACTAGTGGCCGTATTTTCTAAGGGGATGCATTTCCCACCGTAATCTGGAGGATCTGCATATGCTGTGAACTTCAGGCTGTATCTTTTCTCAGGTGTCCATCTCTGGGTAATAAATAGCTACATACAAACACATGCACACAGGAACAAAATGGGCACCTCAATGACATGCATAGATCGGAAAGGTGAAAACATGGACCTGAACTAACTTCTAACCTTTTTTTTTTTAAAAAAAAAAGTGCATGAAAAATATCACCACAAAAAATAATTAAATGAGTTCCATCTCTTAAGGAAGATTAAATCACTTTTACAAAAATATAGGTCATTGCCATCATGTACAGTAATTAAGGGTTTGTAGGCAGCTTTCACAAAAGCAGTTTAGGCTAAAGCAATTTTAAGGATTGCTTTACTTCTATCAGGATGGATCCATGTCTTATAAATTTATCAACTAAATAATATTTGGTTTGCAAGAACATCACCAACATTGCTGGAGACTTAATAATTATATCCTGAATTTAAGAGTGCTTGTAGCTAAATCTACTTATTTTTCTCAGAGACAAGCATGAAGGAATTGTGGTTGCAGCTTGGCAGATTGTATTGCATTAAAATGCCACAGAGGTTGCAGCAGTCCTTCCAGAAGCTGACTGATACAATTCCTTATGGTGTAATGTGCTCAGGTATCAGGGAAAACAACAACACAAAAGAGGTGATGTTAATGCCTTCATTTGAGATCAGCATCTCTTGAATAGCTTTATAAATGGTTACATTACTTGGAATGCTTTTGCAAGTTTTGTTCAATGTTTCTCTCACTTTCATTTCTAGTAGCATTATCACTTCCAGTTTCCACTGAACTTGGGACATTAGAAGTATTCTGGAATATACACTTAAAACAAAATAAATAATGAAAATAGAAAATTTGAGGAAAAAGCAATTAAGGTCAAGCAAAACCGACAAAGACCCAAATTCAGTAAAGCATCAGCACTTGTGCTCAACAGCTTAACCTTGTTCATTTAAGAGATTGTGATTTAGGAACAAAATTATTGCAATTAAGCTTATGTCTAACTGCCTTGCTGAACTGGGACCTTATTTATAACAAATATCATCACACTGCATAGACATTTACATTTTCTAAACTATGAGTCAGGTATGTTATGTCAACAAAGCTTCATATATGGACTGACTACAACACATATCACTAAAGATTATTTGCTACTTTCAAGGTATGTTTCTAAAGAACAAAAATGAAAAAGTGTCACTTTTTTAAACTTTATCCTACTACGCTGCTTTGACCTGAAAACACTTTGGGGCTAAACTCAGAAAAAAAAAAGCAGATGAGGAAGTAAAACATGCTTTTGTTTGCCAGATAAATGCAATGATAAATGCAAAAGCCTCCCCGTATAGGGAGCCACTGAATACAGGTTTTACCCGCAAAAATGTTTCCCTATCTCCAGAACTGCTCTCTCCAGCTGAACCTGTACTGGAAGTTTTTACAGCAGGACCCTCCCCACTGTTGTGACAAGAATAAATTTAGCCCATTAACTGTGACACTGTTCTAATTAACCTGATAACATCCAGGTTCCATAAATACTTTTTAAAAAAATCTCAAAGGCATAGATTCAGAACAGAATCTGATTCTAGGTACAGTCATGTAAATCCAGAAAAATTCTAGTGACTGAGTAAATTAGTCCATATTTGTGTTATGAGCAATCTTACCTGAAATGGGCATTAGCTGTGCAAACAGAATCGCAGGAAAGACAAAGGAAGAAATACAATGTAAACAGAAGGAGCTAAACTCTACCTTGACTGCCTATGCTAATATGTTCATAGGAGGGGAAAGAGGTACTACACACCTGTGTAGAGAGCAAGACAGGTCTCTCATCCATGTCACTCAATGTGCTTGCAGGTTAAAACACAGCCCCCTGAAGCTGCTGGTGCATCTGCGGCAGCGAGCAGGAAGCACTGTCTGAAGTGCAGGCTGCCCTCGTGCTGAAGGAATAGAAGCAAAGTGTGCTGAAGTCCAAATGGCCCTCCGCTTGAAATGCAAATGCCTGCCCTGGCTGATAGTATTCATATTGAAAAAGATTCACTGCAGGACATTTCTGCATCCCAGCACAATGAAAAGCAGGTGTAAATTTTGGTCCTATATATGGTATCAACACTTTTAAACTGAATTGGCATCAATCGTATTCTGGGCACTACTGCTATGGTTAAATAAGAATAAAGACATTTCTAAAAATGACAGAATGCTTACGCTGACAATTTTCAAGGCACAAAAGATTCTTATACCAATTCAGGATAAATATCGATTTATAAAGAAATTTAAAATACTGTTTCAGCAACAACTACTAATGACCTAAAATTAACTTCCCTGTAAAGGTGACATGAGTCAAACAACTAGAGCTCACATGCAAAAACTTAAAGCAAACCTAGTTCCTCAGATGACCTGAAGAGCAATCCTTGGAATGACAGAGACAAACATGCTAGCAACATGGACACTTCAGATATATTTGTTATGGATGTGATGGATTAATTCCATTAGTATTGACTTTATACTGCCATATCTCTTGGAGTAATCCATTGGGGAATCAAGCTCAGAGTTGCCTTTATGATTAACAAAAACGATCCCTCATTAATATGTCCTACTGTATATGGATTGGTGGATTTTTTGAGCCTCTTCATTTTTAATAACATACATTGCAACTGCAGTTGTGATTTCCTTTCATATATCCAACCATAAAGAAAAATAATTAAGACATTAAAAATGTTACAAAATTAATTTCCTTTTTAAAAGTAATATGGTCACAAAAAGCAAACTGGTGCATGTGAGCCCCAGAACATACAAAAGACCCAAATCTCTAGGTGTGGTCATTATTAACAGAATAACCAAGGTCTGATGTCTGTGGTTCTTCATGCAGCTTTTGCAGCTCTTCACACAGTGGCTAGAAATGCTATGTATTGGTTCCTCCCCAAATGCCTTCAGTCAGATTCTAGGTCCATTTGAATCCACTTGAATCAATCTTAAATTGTCAACATCTGGTGAAACTAACTTATCTTCCAATGTCAACAAATGTCAACTGACACTTTGCCAGGAGGCACCACCTCTTCTTATCTGGGTGTTGTCACCAGAGTCTGGACCAGGCTCGGTGGTTTTACAGCCTGGTTATTCATCAAGGCTGCTTATGGTGTAGATGAGGCATGATACTTCACAAATGCAATTGCTGCCAGCTCTTTGCAGAATTCTTCCAGCACAATCACGCCCTCTAGTAACGTCATGTGGTCAATGCTGAGAAAGAGAAGAAAAATCAGCAGAGAGTCAGGACTGGCGCACACAAAAACCAAGCGGGGGTCTTGGTGAATACGCAACATATTTACTCACATGGGCCCTTCCGGCTCCAAGCCCAGCAGGCGTTTCCTGACCAGCAGAAGTTTGGGAGTGAAATCTGGGATGCGCTGGATTCTAACCATGAGGTCCCCAACGACCTGTAAAGTGTAATGCCATCAACACACTAAGTTAACACCTTCGCAGAGGCATCAAGGTTAAACAACAGCCTCCAGATCCCACGACACAGACCCACTTCAGCATCCTCACAGGCTCAATGCAGAGCAAAGTATCTGCTCTGCCCCAAAAAAGGGTGAGTGGGCACAAAAAGTAACGCGATACAAAAGGATAGGAACTCTTGAGCCTTACTAGCTCTTGCCACAAATGTATTTTAATTATGCCAATGATTTGTTAGCAAATGTTGATGCAGGCAATTGACCAGTAAATTCCTGGGTTTAGGGAAAGCACAAGAGAAGAGAGAATGAAGATTATATTTTGAAATGGTGAGGGCTGCTGGGAAAAAGGGAGCTAAGCCCTTCGTTAGTATTGGGCAAGCACCAGCAGTAGACTCCTGACCAGATTAGTAACAGCTGGTGTGTGGGGTAGGCGAGGGATCTCTGACTGAGAAGACTGCAGTGCAACAGGCACCCAGCCAGCACTTCTAGGATGCAGGTCTGGCAGGAAGAGATGGAATTAGAGAGGGAAAGGAAGGGGAATTTCCAAAAATCCAGGACTTCATTATCAAGAACAGCCTTCATCAGAAAAAAAAGATGGTGAGCAGAGATATTCATCCAGGCCATCTCTTGGATAGCTCTTACAGCACTACCTGACGTTGCCTGAATGTGAGAACAACATGACCTAGTCCAGTTTAAAGCAATACTGTTGCCAGAAGGGATATTTTGCATCTATACAATTAAAGTAAGGAAAGAAACAATTTTCAAGACATGCAGATGTTTTTGGTAGAAAATTCGTAATTCTGATTCTCAAATCAAGAGCATAAGTATCTATTTTCAGTGAGAAGCCATTTGCCAACTTCAACTAGTCAGCAACTACTACCACTAACTACAGTCACTAAATATATCGCTGCTGTATAGCCTTATGTAAATATTAACTGCATGTTTACTCACCCTGACAATAACAGAGAAGAGAGACCTGCAGCCAGAAGCTAGGTTTACATAAGGATCCAAAAGGTACTCATGTATATGAGGATGCGGAAACAAGGCCAGTTTGGACAACACTGATGTAACTTGTAAATTTACATCATAGGGCTACAAAAAAAAAAAAGGAAAACACAGTGCTCAGTTATTTTCATGCTGGCTTCTTTTCATACAGACAGTGTTTATTTAACTGCTAGAACCCTCTATACAGGGTTATGAATAAATAAAGACAATAAATTAGATCAGAAGACAGGCCCAAATCCCCTGCTTTCCACAACAGGAGCGATGTGAATATGAGTCAGGTATTAGATGTTATTATCTGTATAACTGCTACAACCACTTGAAGCTTTTTCACACCTGTTTGTTGTAGGAGGAGTCCTCTTCCTGTAAAACATTTCTTCAGCTCAGTAGCTAAACAAATAGCATAGAATCAGCCTAGATTAAACATCTGCTTGCTTCTCCTGGATAACTGTGAAGTATATGAGCTCAGGAAACTGAGAAAGACAGATCTATGTTCATGGCTAATACGGTATTTCTCTTATTTTACTTTATTTATTCTTGGAAAGAACCACTGCAGAAGGCATGGTCATCTTGTGACAGCATGCTAAGGGAGATCAGGCAGTCCTAGGCTGGGAAAGCAGCATGAAATTCTGAGCTTGTTCAGTCAAATGGGAGAGGCAACACTGTCAGATACTGGATGATGCTGATCAGCTAAAAGGAAAAAAATAGTACCTAACTTTCTAGGAAAAAAAAACAGTGACTAGCTTAAAGGATTTTAACATTCCAGTGAAAAACTGATTTCCATAAAAAGCAAGTATTTTCACCATAGCTCCTTTATGTTACAAGTACTTTTTTTTCCAACTTTGATTTTCTCGTCACAAGTGTTTTCACTTGACATTTTCATTCAGCTCAAAATTTGCAAATTTCCTTCCACCTATTCAGTGGTGGAACAGACTACATTAACAAGAGATGGGCAGACATACTCTTGGTACACACCCATGCCAGTCTGAAGATGTTACCAACACCCAGGTGGTTTAACTCAACCTTGTTGATTTTACCTGAAGTAGATTACAGGACCCTCATTCAATCCCTTGGACTGCGTACTGGCAGTAACATCCTCAGTGGCATAATTGCATCTAGGAGAAGATGATTTCATGGCCTCAAATTATCATCTTTATGCTCTTAAGTTAGTGTCCCACTGAAGAATCAGAGAACAGATTCTTCCCTTTTCCAGACTGGAAGATTTGGAAGAATTCAGTTTCAGACTAAGACAGATATATTTAGAGGTGTCTACATGCCTGAACTTGCATTAGCCTACTCAACAAAGATCTGACACTTGATACACACTAGCCTACACGCAAACATCTTGTGCCATCTCAGATGCTCAAGCGTATCTGTTAGTCTCCTGACGGTCCCACAGACGGTGGATCCTGCAAGATTTGTGTGGTAAATGCAAGCTTGTGGCACCACAAAAAGGCAACTGAGTCGAGCTTTCAGTCAACACAGTCAAGGAAGCTGAGGCGGTGATTCATTTTGCACTAAAATTTCAGTCTAACAGCTCCAGAGACTACCAGGGCTATTCGGTCAAAATTTCCACTGACTAGATGTGGACACCTAACTAATATTTAGGTTATTCCTGAATTCATTACCACACACTGTTGCACTGCAAAGGGAGTTGTCTTGTAGATCATTTGAAGTGAAAGCACATATTTCTCCCAGTCTGTAGCAGTTATTTCTGTACTTGATATTCCAGCAACAGATTCATCCCAATCTTCTAACAAATGAGATGTTATAGGTAAAAGAGATCGCTACATTTTGAGTTATTGTGGAAAAGTTACTCTGCAGAGAGAGACACAAATTCCTTCCATAAATCCTCTCCACTGTCTACCTAGCTGAACTGTAGGAGAAGGTCTTTAGAGTTGTCCAAGTCAGTCAACTCATTAGGAAGCTTTGAAGCCATGAGCATTATCTGGTGTTCACAAGAAGAGAAGGAAACAAAGTAGAAACACGTGCTGCATTGTTCAGACAGATTGCTGTTGCTATTTGAACTAATTGAGAGCATTAAGGAAAGCTGCTTCTTCACACAGAGCTTTTATTTCTGTCCATATGTCAGCAGACTCAGTAAGACAGCCTCATATCACATAACATCCTAAAAATTTCTCTATAACTAAAAAGGTTAAAACCAGCAAAATCTGCAGTTCAGGAAGTTTTTACAAAATTCTTAGGAAACAGTCAGTTCCATAGAGATGTGTAACAGCAGATGAGGTACTGGACTTGAACAGCCTTGAAACAAGCTACTTGACTTCTGTGCCCCTGCTATCTCCTGTCAAAAACTAGGTTAAGGATACCTACTCCTTCTACAAACTTTTCTGCTATCTACTGCTAAAAACTGATAAAAGTATAGTATTGTGACAAAACAAAAAAGACATTTAACACAATCTATAAGCAGTACTGTGGCCCCACTAAAGGCTTTTCAACATTTTTCACGTTGTCTGGACATTAGAACCCACTATATCACATTTGTCATAGTTAGGAGCCAGGTTTTCTTGTTTTGGTTTTTTTTCTACACGATTTATGTGCTTCACTGTGAATAACCCCTAGGAATTTCAGCTTGGTTCCTAGGACAGGGTTTTGTTAGGTTATAATAAGAATTTAACCCTGCTGTCTGATTCAGGCAGTTCGTTTTAATTCTNTCATATGTATCTGACACTCAGGTGTTTCTCGGGGGATGTAACTTGGGTTCTTTACTTTTTATAATTTATGTGCCATTGCTCAGACAAGGTTTTCATATCCATGAGTCTTGTTTTTCCTAACAGCTGATGATGCCCAGATTTCTTCTTGACTCCAATCTATAACCATTTCAACTAGTGAAGTGTTTACTGTGTTTACTGGAAGCAAACCCCTGAGAACACAAATACAGCAATGGAAGTATTTGGCTTTCTTTTCTGACTTGTGAATTATAAAAAATGGTACTCTCAAACATCCTTCTCCCCTGAACATTCACAGAGCTGACCTTGAGGCTACTA
>VZTO01023374.1:2794-16910 GCA_013400615.1 Syrrhaptes paradoxus | reverse complement strand
CTTATAAATACATATGTATGTAATTTCAGGGTCTGCTGGCAGGTCAGGGCCGATAACTTTGATGGCTGATCCCATTTCAGGGGATGTTTGCACAGCTCTGTGTGTGTTCCTGAGCACGCAGAGCCCCCGCAACAGACCCAAGGTGCACACCATGTTGAGCAGTAGTTATAGAGGAGCACACACGCCCTCTGTTATTGGCTTTCACAACCACAATACTTGAACACTTCAGACTGTTAATATTCCATCCTGGTTCTGAGGTAGAAAAGTGTTAATATCTGTATTTTACAGCACAGAGTTCAGTCCTGAAGGAGATAAGTTTTCAACCCATTATTTGCATAAGAAGGCTGTCATAAAATTAGGCTTGAAAACAAATTTTGAACCAAGCAGTTGTGCTGTCCAGTACCTTCCTCTGGAAGGAAAGAAGGATATTGTCACCCAGGGGGATGCCTTGTGGAAGGCAGGACACGCAAGAAAGGCAGGAGACACAAGAAAAGGACAAAACCCAAGAGCTGTAGAGAAGGTTTCATACCAACAAGGTTCTGTTCAAAGCAGGTAAGCAGCCTGTTTGTCTTTCTTATGAACTATTCTGATTTCATATTGCACTCTCTACCAAAGAATTTTCCCTTGATGTTCCCATCCATTCACCATGCTGTTGAGTGCTGACTAGCATCCAGCAGGTTGCAATGCCATGAGCAGGTAACTGGTGAGCCTGACTGCTTCCAAATACTGTGCATTGAAGAGCAGTCAACCACCCAACTAAGCTGTTGGACAGGAAGGCCACGGACAATGGCAGAAATCAGGAAACTAAAAAGCAGAATAGCTGTATGCTCTCACGAGAGACAAAAACACATCTTAATGCTTTTCAGAATATTGAGGCTGCAGACTAAAGCCCACATCTCATCCGTCCAAGGCCAAATTAAATAGCAGTAAGAGAAAAGGTTCATGTGGGCTCACAAGGAACAAATTAGCTCCCCCCAGAAAAACTCTTTACAGATCACATGAGCGCCCAGGCCCTGTGCTCACTCAATACAATATGACTTTTTCAGATTTTTCTTGCTTTTGGGTCACAAGTGCCTGAAGGTAGATGCTAGGCCCTTGAGGATAAAGTCTGTATTAATTAGCTTCATGCTGCTCCAGTCCCTTCCTATCCAGGTACCAAGAATACAAGTGGATTGGGAAGCCTGAAGGCAGGTATGTTCTGTCATTTTAAATATCATAAATCAAGCCCTCCATTTCGATGTTTCCATTTCTCTGAGTTTCTTCTAAAAAGCTAAATTTAGAAGAAGATGATCCACAGCAAGTAGATACATATTTTTACACATACATGCGTATCTAGATATATATGCATGTAAATAAATCTTAATAAAAATATTTTATACAACTTTTTAATGCATAAACAAATATTCCTGTGTACCACAGTGTATATAATTTGAATTCCCTGCATCAGAAAAAGTCTTCATTTGTCCTCTAAAAGCTTGACTTTTTATGTTTGCTATCTAACAGTTTAAGTTAAACATATCTTCTTGAACTACTACCAGTAAAATGCTCATATATATTTTCTCTTGGATAAACATATTTTGTATGCTTTGTGTGTTTTATAAGTTAGTACCATTGCAAGAGGCATACAGAATTGCTCTAAAACCTTCTAACTTATGCTGGAACTCAGCTTCCACCAGCAGCAGATGTCAGAGACTACCAGAGTGGGATCTTATCATTGCGGCAAATTTTTCCCGCAGATTTTTTTTCTTGTTTGTTTCCTCCTCTTGCCATTTTCTTATTGATATTCTTGGTTCTTTTCTTGCACTAAACACAAATGGTCAGATCCCTCCTCTAGAGCAAAGGCTGTCCTTCAGTAGCATTTGGTGCTCTTTTTATCTGATCTTTGTCTGCTGCCAATTTCAGTAAGCTGTTCTCTATTTCTTTCCTCTGGCTTTCTTCTGCTCTCTTTTATCAATCTCTTCTAGTGAGCTGAAAAGAAAACCTAAAAATTGAGAGCCACTGAAGTACATGCTGAACACCCCCATTAGTCAAGCTGTAGGGGACACTCGGCACATAAAAAAAAATTCAACTAACCTTTCAAAAAATCTTTATATAAATGTTCTACAAAATCATCCTGCTGGCTCCGGGTCCACTGGAGACACCCAAGAAAGAATAATTCTGGGACATCAGAGATACCATAAAGGAAAATAACTCAGAATTTGTCCAAGAGACTCAAGAGAGAGAGAGAGAGTTCTTTGGTCTTAGGGACATTTTTTCCTACCTTCTCCCTTTATTAATAAATAAAGAAAAGAGGAGTTGTTCAAAGTCACCACAGAGATCTGACATTTCTGAATTTCTGTGTGCCTCATTCAACTCACTGAATAACTCTGTCACCCCGGAAAGATACATGATTTATTCTGGGAAGCCTATTGCAAATCCAGCAATGACTCTTCAGACATTTGTAAAGCTTTTTAAAAAAGTTTAATTCAGTCTTCTTCTGGACCAAATATACCTCTTTAACTCTTTACCTATTCTTCCTCATCCTCCTCCATAACTTCCACAGGCCACAGCTTGTCTAGATCTAAGGAGCGTGGATGGAACGGGAAATGGATAGTAAAATAATTTTAGGTCAACCAAAAGGCATTCACTCTCTGTCTTTCCTAGTTGTCTTTTCCTCATTTCCTTTTGTGTTTTTTCAAAAGACATTACACAGTTGGCTTCTCAATCAAGGACAAGGCAATGTCAAACACATTAATTTGTCCATGAAAGTCTTTAAGTGTTGACAAAAGAAAGCTTAAAAAATGAAGACAGACAAACTAAACATTATTGATTCCAAAACCAAGCCTCTTTAAACAACAAATTTCAGTTTCAGATCTGAACAATACTGACCAACTAATATTTTGATACTGTCCGCAACAGAACATAATTCTTAAGAAATGGCAATTAAAGACACAGCAAAATAACAATGGTTAAGTATAAAACTTGGAAGCTGTGCAAGCACTAAGAGCATTTTGTGATGTCTGGCATGCAGTTTCTACTCACAACCAATACAGCTTTCCAGAATTTCAGCAATGTTTATAGCAAGGATGATAAGATTTTCCACCATCTATCATTTCAGGATATTCCACTTTAGAAATTACAATATACATCTACTTTTTATGGAGTTATTTTGTTATTTGGTAACGTGCCTACCTATCTGTTCTTGAGAGTTGAAACATAAACATAGATCTGTATTTCAGTTGCATCATGTAATGATGTGCTTGTAACACTGAAGTTCACAGCCAGAATTAACCAGAATATCTGACAGCATAAATATTTAACATTTGTCTGCTATTCATTATTCCTCCCAAATACCACTGTATTTTCTGTAGTGTAATTATTATAAGCTATATGCAAGTGCATTATGAGGTTTCTTCAAAACAATGATTGTGAAATAAAAAAAATGCATAACCAAATAATAACAGAGGAAGTGCTCCGCATATTCAGGAGAAACTGCATAATTAGGAAAAAATTCCTACTGATATCAACTGGAATTTTGCCTGACGAAGATAGTCCTAGGTGCTTTAAATAATAATAAAAAACCTCCAGAGAACTACACCACTAGCAATCATCTAGTAAACTCATATTCAGGCAACCAAGACATATTTATGAAATAAT
Source organism: Syrrhaptes paradoxus (assembly GCA_013400615.1). Lineage (NCBI taxonomy): Eukaryota > Metazoa > Chordata > Aves > Pterocliformes > Pteroclidae > Syrrhaptes > Syrrhaptes paradoxus. The sequence continues at coordinate 13,274 of VZTO01023374.1, read as the reverse complement.
AAGGATGATAAAAAATTAAAAAAAAAACAAACCCCACAAAGGAGTCGCTTTGCTAACTGTGCAGAAATGTGACTCTCCAGGAGAGGTATGGGAAGGTCTATTGGCTAAAAGCTTATCTAAAAACATATCAGTGGAATAATTTTCATATAGCTGTAACATTTTTCCTTTTCAACTGAATTGGACAGGGATGGAAGAATATTCCAGGCTATAACTAAAGTTTCCTGGGTGGCCTTGGGCAGATTTGCTGGGAGTAGCTACACAGTACATTGCTGGCAGATGTGAGCTTTTTCTGCCCTAGTTCCAAGCTGAGTTGAAGCTGAATAAATGTGGTTAGCACAGCACACTGTGCCCAACCCACCAAGTCCTACTGTGAGCTGAGGCATATGAGCTTGTGATCAGACCCGCTAATTCAGATTTGGCACCATGATAAACATGTTTGTGTAGCTCCGGTGGGCTGAGATTCCATCTGCCAACAATAGACTTTGCCCTCTGCTCCTCAGCTCCGTCACTAAACTGGCAGTAATAATTAATGCCTGTATCTGCAAATGACATTGTGAAGGAAAGATAATTTACTCTCACAATGAATGTTAAGATGCTCTAAAACCAGAATCATAGAGCCATGTAGTTATCAATTAAGGCAGTAAACCTTTTTCCATCTGTATGCTATAGAATCGAAATAAACTAAGGCTATATACACAATGTTCAATTTGGTGAGCTCTCCATTTGGATAATATAAATAAATGCTCAAATCTTTGGTATTATCTTCAGTTTCATGAGACTCATGAGTATTTGACAACTCAACATATCTAAACATATCTAGTTTGTTTTCAGAAAGTGTCAACCTAAGTGAGTTATATGGAAACAAGTCACCAATTAAGTTTATCTAAGAGCTGGACAGCTTTGCTTTGACACCTTGCTGGTTCTCCAGTCAGTATTCACAGCAAACAAATTATAACAGCCCTTTTCAGAGGACAGTATTCTGCATGCTAAATTATGGGTGAGCACTTCAGAAAATTCATTTGAGAAGTTACAAATAACAATAACAATAATAAGCCTCCCCACTCCCTTTTAAAAAAGAAACCTAACTATTCGCTCTGTCAGTCTCATGTAAAATGTGAATTGTTTTTACATTATTGTTCACTTATTACTGTAACTGTAGTGCACAAAGGGAGAGGATGCGGAATAAAACCCAGAAACTCCACCAAATGTTGGATTTTTACTTTTATATTTTGTATTTTATTCAAGTGCTGGTTTTATGCTTTTGTTTTTCGGGGCACAGGAACTTCTCCAGCCACATTTGAGAAAATAAACCTCAAACATCCCCCACATCAAGAAAGTATAATTTTTGTGAGTGGTTACATAAATTATCTTCTGAAATACTTTGTGAAGAAATATCTTGTGGTATTGAGAAATAGACAATGCCGTTACTCAAAAGGTCAAGATTTCATGGTTTAAAACACTGCACATCCAGAAACATGGTAGAATAGACTGAAGCAAAAATGACCAAAAGTTGCAAGTTTCAGAGAAAAATCCTGTGCCGCATCAAACAGATAAATTTAGATGACAGCAGGGAAGTCCACACATCTGCACAGCATCAGGGCAAAGTACACTTTCAAAATGCACAGCAAGGGTCCCCCACACACAGGCTCACACTGCTGCATGGTGTAACTGAGTCAGGGCATGGTCACACGCTGCCCCTCCTTCTCCTGGTACACCATAGTCCATCCATTTACCCAAGCTTGCACGGTGCAGGCATGGCCTTTATAGCCTCCTGAAACACATAAACCTGCAAAGCTGTACCTTATGCTAGGCAGATGTTAATAAGTGCTTTAGGAACAGGAAGTAGGATTGCATATTATCAGAAATATGTAACAGATGCTTGGAAGTGCAGCTGCTGAGCTGTACTTTTTCCCTATAGATTCCTTTGTGCCCCGAGTTTCCATTACTGAAGTTACCTCACGCCAGCACAGAAATATTTCAATTAATTAAAAATAATAATTGCAGGAAAGGATATTTACAAGAAAGAAACAAATAATCTAAAGCATCAAAGAGATTTAGGTGCATAAATTCTATTGAAAGTCTTAAGTTCTTACACAATTAAATCACATTGACTTGGAAAAAAATATATGATCCTGTGCATTTAAAGATCTTCCCCCATAACAGCAAGCTCAAACCTCACCATTAAACATGCTGTGAAACTTCAGTGCAACTGTTCAGTACCTTTCAGCAAATGTCATTTATTTTAATTTCCAAAATCAGAGCCAGCATTAGGTTTATGCTCTAAAGAGTATACTTTCCAGAAACTATTCAAGTAGGGAGGAGATTGTTATCCGAGTCCTTGCACATACAAGGCAAATGACCACCTAAAGATACTCTGGGGATATGCCAAACTCAGGAGCAGTCTCCAGGGACACCACACTGTACCACACCTGCATTTACTGACCTGCCACCTCTAGAAACAGATGTGTCCACTCTCCCATGGCAGGGCGGGGGCCATACAGGACCCCAGGCTTGCTAAACTCAGCTCTGAGTAGAACAGAGCAACTTGTGAAATAGAAAGACAAGTTTAGCTGTCTTAAAAAAAAAAAAAAAAAAAAAAAAGAGACTTAAGAATAAAATCGGCAAGCTTTGAAGAGCCAGCAGGCTCCCATGTTAGCCATATGCCTTCGTATGTCTGTTCTGTGGGAGTGTTACAGCTCCTGCTGTTCCATTCTTCACTTTTTAAAGAAAATGTTACAAGGCCACAAGGACTCACAAACATTTGTTGACATTTCTTCTGGGTCAGCCTTAGGAGGCCTGCAAGAATTTAAACATATGGCAGTATTTAGTTGCATGAGGGAATGGGTTATTTCAGAGAAAAGCAGTATTTAGTTGCAAAACAGTTTAATCCACCATAAAGGTTTTAATTTTTTTGGCCAAAATCCAAACTTTCCTCATTATATTTTTTACATTACATTTTTAAAGCAACATCAGCTTATCAGTTGAGCCAGTATTATGAAATTTATCACAATATTTTCTACTGTCCTCCACACAAATAATATCTTGATCTGGGATTCCAGGTCAAACAGATTTCATGTGTGTTTAGAATGGAAAAGGGGGTAAAAAAGAAGAAACCAATTGACTACTGAAATGAAGGTTCTTTCCCAAACCTGTCAAAGGACACAGAACTGTTGCCATTTTGAACCACAAGACTACTTCAGTAGAGTTCTCAACACGTTTCAGTAGCAGTACATATGCATTTGCAAAGCAGAAAAATGGGATTTCCAAGGCTTTAACTTGCTATTCAGATGACGTTGTTCTAGATCAGTTGCTAGTAAACACACAATAGCTCACTTACTGCCATTCTTTATATCTTGCTGTTAAAAATAAAAAATACATTGCACACAGAGATCTGAGCTGAGGTTTGTCTCAAGCCATGACTAAAGGGCAGCACAATGTTAAACTTACTCAAAAAAAATGGGAAGACATCTGACACAGCTATACTGACTGAGCTGTAGCATCAGGCGTGGATGAAAGTAAACTACCTCACAAGTAAAAGCCCTGTGCAGACTGTTTTTCTTCAATGCTTATTTTCCTTCAATATTAAAGCACACTAACAAAAAAGCTCCTGATAATCTTTTCATTTGCATAATATTAAGTAGGTCACAATCTTGTCTATTAATTTTATATCCCAGTATTTAAAATTAGTAATTTAAGTGGCTGAAATGGAAGATCTTGCATGGAAAACAAGGATGCAAGAGCCATTCTCTCTTAAAAAATATGTTTACTTTTTTCCAAACTATACAGCAGACATGGTTTTCAAAAGGTAGACCTGATCCAGAAATTAGGCTTTTCCTAAAATGTTCAGTCAACTAATATCTAACCTAACACATTAACTAATAGGAACCAGAAGTTGTCAAACTATCACTTCTTGCAGGCAGCCCCAGGCATTAGGAGTACTTGTATGTGTCCTTGCACCCATCCTTCCCTGGTTGAGGCACAGCCATGCCCTGCACCAGGCAGGGACAGGAGAGCAGGGGAGGGCTGGTTGGGGCCACCACAGATGTCTCTGCACTGGCAAAGCCTTTGCCCCAGCAGATACCTCATTTAAAGCTACCATAAAAATTGAGGATATCGTGGATTTTGGTAGGTTTTCTGTGCAAGCAAGTATGCTGCAGGATTTGGAATCTATGCTCCTGTTTAGCAAACCCGTCTGGTTTTGAACAGTATTTTGAAGCCTGAAAAGGAACCCAAGATTATTTTGGTGAAAACAATGGTAAAAAATTAATTCATGAATGACTGAGATGGATAAAGACATAGAAATCATAAGGGAAAAGCAAAGTTTTGTAAGAATAAGTAACTTCAGAGGAAACCATAAATCAAACAAATACCAATTGTTAGTCACCACATAACAAACCCTGATGACTTAAGGATGGGAAGATCAGTGCTCAAAAACTGAATTTGGCCATGATGGAAGGTCCTGACTGTACAGGAGACACGCTGCACAGTATGAAAAAACTAATGGCCTCGATGGAAATCAGTTTCAAAGATTTTAGTCAAACGCACATTTGATTTAGTAACTCACAATTAATAGTTGAAAATAAATAGTCTAACACAGTAGTGCTCAACCTTACAGCTGAATTCAAAGCTTAAGAGTATGTGAGCCAGACAGATCAAAAAGATACATCAACAGCCTGGGAAAAACAACAAAACAGTGAATAAAAGAGACCGTATGACTCACTCAAATGTCAGTAAAAAAATGGCATTGGTGAGCTGAAGCCATCAGCTTGTAACAATAACTAAAAGGTTAAAAATAAGTTTTATCTATTCAAGAGTGTCAGGAAGACCTAACTGTAAAGTTTTCATTACCTTCAATGGCAAGGCTGTAAAACAATTAAAGATGAGAAGAGTAAAGAAATTTTTATAATTAAATTTTCACACAAGTGCTTGGCATTAAGTTTATATTCTTGCCAACCTTATAACAGAAGGTAAGACACACAAGTCCTTTGTTTTCGAGTAAGGCAAACAATGGAAATATTTTAAGTACCCCAACATCAGAAAAAAAAGTCATGTTACTTTCTAGAGTCTACAAATCAACGACATTTTCAAGAAAAAATAAAGATTGAGTTATGGATCTGGACAGAATATAAACAAATGTAAAAATAACAGTATGCGGTACAGGATAGCAAGGCTGTATTGAGTGGGGGGATCCTACGGGAGTGACAATTTCTTGTAGGACAATGGTGGTATGCCAAGGGTTTTCCCAAATGTTTACGTTCAGAGCAGTGTGCAGCGCAAAGCCTGGGTGGGCAGGCTGCTGCAGGGAGCCAGGGAAACTGTTCTGCCCCAGCACGACAGTCTTCCTCGTGTGGTAATGCAGAACCAATGTATTTATCATGGGTTTCACACTTATAGATGAACAGTTGTGCTTTGGACTCTTGGAAACAACTTTAGCTATCAGTTGTCTTGAGGAGAACCTAATTCCAGTTATCTGAAAGCAGAGGAAAGTTTGTTTCTCTGAAGAGTGTTTAGCTCCTTACCCCTATCTAATTCATTCCTCTTTTACATGATAAGAAATCGAAGATACACCCACGAGCAACTATAAAAGATATGCAAATATTGCCAATGTATTTATAAATATTCATGTCACATTAAATCTTTTTGATCAGATTCACACACTTTCAGGTTCTATTTCTGCAAATATTTCTCTGACTTCAGATTATCAAGCATGTTTGCTGTAACAGCGAATTTTAAGTAACTATTTACAGCAGACTTTCAACTTGTAATTGCTGATATTCATGTCAGAAACCTAACTCAAAGAACTACACTTATCCATTTAGGAAACTGAAGGTTATCATATTACTTGTACATCCCATCAACACAGCTCAAAATGCATCAAACAGCTCACAAAAATTACCAAAATAAAATATGATTATGCTTACATTGCATGTTAGCGACCTTCTGCAAGCGATCTACTGAGATGAGGAAAGACATACACAAGTGCTTGCTGAATATTTTGCTGATATTAACTAATTTTCAGTGAGTATATTAGCATGCAACTATCACATGAACACTCTGCAAATGGAAAAACAAGATCACCCTCATTTAATGAATTCTTTGTTACAAATTAACTACCCTCTTATAAAAAATACTTTTAAATCTCAACCATATAGACACAAGATATTCTATATTAAATGGACTCATAATGTTTTATTAAAAGATACAATTCTAAAGTAAATAACTGAAAATTAAGTTGATGTGGTTTAATATTGTTCTTTGCAGACCCAGTGTACCCCCAGCTGAAATCAATGCAAGCCAGTTACAAAAATGCTCTTGGCAGCTACTTGATTGTGCCTTAACTTATTAGACATTCTTTCAGTGAAATCAGTATTTATCAGGTTTTTTTGACTTTTAAAATATTGCAACTGTTTCAGAAAGTCACCAAATGTACCCTGTCTTCTGCACAAACATGTAGACAAAAAAAATTACTGTCAAATTCATAATTGCAACACATCAACATATTTTCAACTTCTATACTTTTCTGTTATTCTTTGGTCAATATTTGCATTTCTTTGCCTGCTCGGCATGAGACAGTACTTCAGCTACTTGTAGAGGCTTTCATCCAGCAAAGCTACCTCTGAGGCAGTGTTTGCTCTTCTGGCTTTCTTCACCCATTCAGCTGAACATGCTTCCAAACTCCATCATTATTAATACAACCACAACAAATCCAAAATATCAGGAAAGTTGTACTCTATCTAGTCATATCTTTCATTTAAATGAAGAGCTATAAAACATAAAAAGTTTTAGGTAATATTAGACTGGTGTACAGCTTCCTTAGCTGTTTTCGTTTCAACCATTTGTAATAAATATCTCAAGATTTTTTTAAGACAGACTCTTGGTGGCACAATATGTGCTAACTTCTGTTTCAACCTTTCATACCACAGGGCTGATATATGTTGTGAGCCAGATACTGTGGAGATATACAGCTACTGGGAAATGTCATATGAAAAAAAATGTAACGCTCTGTCACAAGTGAGATTAAATGTTACATCAATTTGTTTAATTTTAACTTAGAAATTCTGAGGAAAAAAGAATTCATGGCCATGATTTTACGGCAAATTAAAAGCATCTGTTAGGATAAACCGTAATAATCACAGTTAAAATTTCTTATTATCTATGTCCAGTTGAATGCCCAACACTACTGTTGTCAAATCTAAACAAACTGTAGCCCAATTTTCAGCAATAATTACCTACAATTAGCAAACTTGATGGCTGCCTCAATCAAAAACATCACAAGTGAGGTTTTGTAATTCCCACCACTTGGGCTGACACACAGACTTGGTCAAGATAATTTCCATTGGTATGAAGACTAATAAAATATATCAGCTCAAGCAACTATTATTTTTATTATCCAACAACATAAACAGCTTTGCTGCACTGGAACAACAAACATGATGAAAGCTATTCAGATGACATCTAATTTATACTCAAAATTTAATTCCACTAAATTAGGAAAAAGTAGATAAGCCAAGCACAAGTTCGACTCACTGCTGGAGTTTTTAAGAGATCAAGCCATCCTGACACATTTCCAGCACTACTGTGCAACCCAGACAAGGTACTAGCAGAAGCTCAGTTTGATGTCTGCGTTCGTATTAGGAGCATCTCTGCGGTATTTCGCAAGCACTTAATCTTTCATTGCCATTAAGTACAATCCCAAATAAACTGCATACTGTTCAAGAATAAATTCTTCCTCCTCTTTGGAAGGAAGAGCTCCAATTCAATAAATTGGTATCAACCTTTTTACTGTCTTGCATTAAATACTAGCTTGTTTTCAGCAACCGTTTCAGTTCAGGTTTTTCTCAGGTAGTTTTGGGCTGGAGATAAAACATTTTGTAACTGCTGTCTGTGTAACAAGAGCTAAGGATTAACCAGCTTCAGCTGGAAGGAAGGCACGATGAAGTTGATTGTGTCTTTAAGAAGAGCACAACTTTTTCTGGATGGCCAAAATACCATTGCTAGGATCGCTTCAGTACAGCCACTGTGCCAATTTGTCCTCCTCCTTTCATCCCAAGCTGAGCTAGTTTTGTGTGCTTTAAAATTTACATACCCTTTTAATTTGTAATTTTCACAACTTTAAATATCTTTCTAGCATCTGCATTGGTCAGTCTTTTCCTGTTTGGGCCTAACTCACTTTCTTATTCCTAAATCCCCAAAGCAAAGAACATGTTTTTCTTAATTTACAGGATCTTTGTATGTAGAAAAGATGACCAAAATAATAAAATTCAAAGCAGTCTGTTAAATACAGAGCAGTAAGAAAAACATGAAACATACATAATTCAGTCAGAACACTCTCTCACACATCCACAAAGAAACCAAATCTGTACCCCATCTTCATTAAATATAATATTTTGTAGAAAGAACAAAAAATAAAAAAAAAAAATTCATGCCAAAGGACAATACTACCAAAACCAATATGTTTGTCAAGAACTTTTCTCAACCTACTGGCAAAGAAAAGATCTAATGTCAGCTGACTCTCACTTGCAACTTTTCTCTACCTGAACATCTTCCTTAGTGTCTCACTTCTGCTTAGGAGCTCTAGCACATCTTAACCCCAGACAACCACAATGCAGGACAGCCCTGAGCTAAAGCAATACTAGCCAGGCAGTTTTGAAAGAACGGGAACTTGGCATTGATAGTTTCTCAGTTATCGGCAATAATGAAGCGCTTTTTGCACAGCAGAAAAATGCTAGAGAGCCACGTGTGCTGCAGTAATACTAGCCTTCTTGGTGGGCAAGAAGCGAAAGAGCAGCACCAATTTAGCAATTTTATCTTTGTGTAACTGCTATTGACATATCCAAAGACTGATCTGTAACAAAGGGGTTTGAGAGCTTTTTATTTTTTTTTTGGTCCTACCTCTCCTTAAACAATCATACCTTCAGACACAGAGAAAACCGCCCCAGGTCTGGAGTAAATATGTTTTGCACTTAAAACCTTGTACATAGAAGAATGGAAAATGGTGCTTAACCACAAGCCCTGAGGATTGTATCATCCTGCGTATGAATGATGCATATGTTCCACCAGAAATCTATTTATGAGTGACATTTCCTAGCTAAGAAGTGCTTAATTTTGCTAATTTAATGTTGATGTGTATGCTTAGCTATCACTCCTTCTGGCCACTGTTGGCCATATTCAGTTGCACTCAGGCTGTGTTATATCCACGAGTTTTTGGTCTCGTGCACAAGGCTTCTATGCAAGAAAACTCTTTTGATATTTTAGATTAGTTAGATTGTAAATTCCTGGTTTGACTGTAGGACCTATTTCCCTAAAGGCTCTTGATTTCTAAAACCATGTACAAACATATTATAAAAGATGAGCACAGCCATCTGGGAAGGTGTAAAGAGATGAATGACCTGGATAAAGGCCATAAAATAAGTAATTAAAAGAATCCACAATGGTAGAAGAAAAACCCACATTTTTTACTAAGTGTCCTCTAATGTGGCATTAACCCATACACTTTATCTACCAATCTTTTTTGTTGGCTTTTACAGGACATAAAATCTGTTTTCACTGACACCTTCTTCTGTTGGTTATATCTGTGTTTCTTTAAAATTGTGACTTCAGAAATGTATTTTTTTTAAATAGCTGTAACTTTAGTGATGTCTAAATTACCAATGTCTCACTTTCTCTGGCTGCCTGAAAACATGGGTCCATATGACATCCGTCAGAGATGTATGGCTTCAGCCCCTCCTCACTGACAACAGTGTAAGAACAAAAACCTGAGAATTCAAGTATTTCAGCTGGCAAAGACATGTAATTTCTGCTATATGAGCTTTATTAATGAATTGATAAAAGCATGCCTTTTCCAGCACCTGCTGTGCTTAAAATAAGGATGGTTATTGATATAGATATCCTGGCATAACTGTACTAGCAAACACTTTCTACTTCAGAGCAAGACCAAAACCAAAAGATTACAAATACTATACTAATACAAATACTAATGTGAAAAAATAAGTAATTTCAGACATCTGACCTGCAAAGGCCACCTCTATATTCCGTAGCTCCATGAGTCTTATCTAGTGGATTTTCCCTGTTCTCATCACCCTATACAGAAACAGCTACTACTGATGTTACACAAAACAGAAGACTAACTATATATCCATTTTAATGTATCCTTATGACTTATTATATATCCGTATATTCTGTCCTATACAGAAACAAGAGGCAGACAAAGAAATAAGTTTGGAAACAAGTTTCAATTGAGTCCAACTGACACAATGTGGGAGATAGCAATTCCTCTTAAATTCAGTCTTCCATCTTATCAAATGAGAGATTTGCTAATGACTTTGAAAACACTTACATGAGTCATTTGCTAAGAACACTAAGGGATGGAATTAATTTCCCTTTGAATTAAAAATTCTAGATTTTTTTTTATTCCAGGAAAGAAGTATCTAAAATACCAGCAAGTTTATCGCTTTAGTACTTTTTCTTATTTTAGCATCTA
>VZTO01023373.1:28350-83894 GCA_013400615.1 Syrrhaptes paradoxus | reverse complement strand
CCTATTTGGATAGGTTTGTTCTGTCCATAGTCTTTCTCATATAAAATTTTTTGGGTAGGCATCACAATAATAGAGAACAAAAGACATTCCCCTCATTTCTCCAGTCTGTGGCTGAGGATGCCCTAGTCTGGTGCTGAAATGTTGAGTATGTTTCTTGTTTTTCTTAGTTTCATCTGAAGCTTCATTAAACTCATCATGTTTATTAACAGACATATGTGAGACAAGACTATCTTTGGTTTGTTTTTTTTCCTTAACTGGTCTATAAATTAATTTTTTGGCTGTTCTTACTTACTTATTATTACCATAATTGCACCCTCCCACTGCATATACCCCAAATATGATTGCTTCTCTGGTGGTGACATAAATTTTTCCATGTTCCCTGAAGAGCTGAGGGTAAAAATCTGTCCTTAAAGTAGTGGACTGCTGCTGTCTTACCACCAGTGTTGTTTGTCACTCAGGCCTGGAGTCTTGTTATTGAGACTTTGATTATGGCAGGGGCTGAATAGCTGTTGAGGTAAACAAATTTAAATAGGGACAGGTTTTTAAAAGTCATTATAATTATGGGTCTTTACATAAGGTAACTTCTTTGTAAGGCTATAGGTATTTTGTGAGACAGACCAGTATTTGCATAAGATAAAATAAAATAAAACAACATCCCCACATTTTTTAGTGATTTTATTTGGTAAGTTTTCAATGCTATGATCATTCACTCATACTCCTCCTGGCAAATAGGTCATACAACCTGAGGCAGTGGAGTTAAGAGGTGAGAGGGTAATCTCAGAGAGAGAGCATGATCAAAATGCTGATTCTAAGAAGTGATTAAAATTACGGGCAATCCAAGCAGACATGGCAGCAACTGAGGTTCCACACTGACTTTTCATTGTAAGATCTTGCAGTTGCTTGTCAATTTGACAGTTTTGTGACCTGTGACTGAAATTTTTTGTTTTAAGTGTCTTTCTAAAACAGATTTAAACAGAATTTTTTTTTTTAAGACTCAGCTAAAACATTCTAGCTATTTCTGAGAATCAGCTAAAGTTAAATGTCAGTATACTGTGTTCCAACATTTTTTGCAACCACTTTGGTTGGAGCACTCTGTCTACATTTGTAGTTAGTCTACACATGTAGTACATTAATGTCTGTGGAGGTGGTTTTTTCAGGTATGTCCTTTTGCTGTTCTTACAGAAGGTTACCTACATTTAGATAACAGACAAACAGTTTAGTTTTCATGTGGTTGATAGAGTAATGTTAAAATTTGCCAGCTAAATGCTCTAGAGACTCTGGCTACAAAATGAGCATGCTCTTGCTCCTCAGACCTGTTCCATGATGCCTAGTACTGCATGTACCAGTCAGTGATGGTCTTATCCTGGGGCCTGAAGCCTCAGTGAGATTTTCTCTGCAGTGACTGCTCTAGGGTGTTTTGTTGACAGGTGCAAAAAATAATTAGAGGGGCTATTTTTCTTTTACTTCATTGCTCCCATACTGGTGTTCAGGCAGTGTGAAAGAGAGAGAGGAATGTTTCTTGCATGACTTGAAAATAGTGTTGGTAACAGAGAGAGAGTTGAAGAGACAGGAGCAATGGGGGGAGAGAGAGGGAGAGGGAGAAAGACGGGTGGAAAAGGAAACACAAATGAACAAGATTAATAGAATAAGGCAGTAATGGAGGAGGCGGGACCTGGGGTTATATGAGATAGGAAAGAGGCATTAAGAACTGGCAGGAAGGACGTTTAGGATAATGCACAGAGAAGGAAAGGACAGGAGGATGCATAGACTATACATACATTAAAGCAATTATTTCATGAAGCCTAGTATCAAGCAGAGAGTTTCCATCTCTGTTGGAAGGCTGTACTAAAATAAGGAGAAATTGAGTTCTTTGTTGAAAAGCTGTTTCCTCAACAATTAATTATCAAACAAATTGTGACCATGAATAATGTTACTGACTAGGAGCTAGTGGTCTGTGGCACTAAGCTTCTAGGAACTAAAAACTAAATGGCACAATGGCCAATAGTTTGAATTAAACCGCTTTAGATGTAGACTCAGTTTTCTTTCTAAAAGGATTGTTTCCTCCCTTGAAGGATTATTTACTTATTCTTTTTTTTTTTTTTAGAAATGGGTCAATAGGAACAATTTAGAAGATGCATGTGGTCTTAAATTTCATGTTTACATCATAAAATGATGTAGCCTCCTGTGAGTGACAATATCTGCTGTCATCCTGCTTATTTGTTTATTTTGCTCCCGAGGACTGACATGTTATATTACACCAAACTAACACTTTCCTTAACATTGTTTTCAAAAACTGGACTAAGCATTGTTATTTGTATAAAATATGTATTTAAAAATTAGAATTACTGTTCTGAGTGTAAATATTTATTAAATCACTTACCATTTAAATATGTTTCATTTACCTGAGATGATTTCTGAAAGCCTCAAAAGCAACAGAAATCTTATGTTGTAAAAGTATCTTCTGAATTAACTCCCTTGAGCTTTTTTGTAGGTTTCAGAGAAAACTCAGAACACAGCACTATGAAATGGAGACACATAAGGTATTGGTATTTCACCTGAAAGTACATGGGGTTTTTCACTCATAGCAGAAGTTAACAGAATCTGTCTTTTATAGTCATGGGAGGCAGGCTCTGTCATTTCTGCAGATACTTGAATTTCAAACATCAGTAGCCTGCAACTCCCTTCTTTTTCTCCCTCTTCTCAAAATCCCAGTACCTGCATTGGAAATTTCTAAATAAGCTCGCTGAGATTCTAGTCTGTGACTCTGAAAAAGCATTTTGGTTTTGAGATGTTCTCAATGTCACAGGAAAACATTCTGGAATATTTATGCTCTTACAAAGCTGCTGTGAGCCAATAAAAAATAACATGAGAGAGCAGAAAATGTTCCCCTGGCTGAGTTCCAGTGGCAGAAGCTCAGGAGAACCATGCTGCTACAGGGCGTGGCAGTTCAGGTCTTCCCAGGTAGCTGCAGTGCATTTTACCTATTCTCTTATCAGCTTGTCTTGCTTGCTGGATTTTGGCCTAGAGGAAATCTTTCTACACCAATTTCAAATCCCTGCTTCAAAATCACAGCTGAGAGATTACAAGATAATTAAGAAGCGATCTACTATGATGATGGTGGTAATGGTCCAGACACTAGGCACATCATTCCGATTTGCCAGGAGCTTGTAGGTCAAGGCAAAATGTGTGGAGCTAAACTCTGCTTAACTTCTGGTTAGTTCAGGCTGGATGCCCTTCTGTGAGCTAAGAAAGGATGCTACTGTATTTAGGTTTATTTTTTTCTGATTAAGTTGAGGGACCAGGGAAAGGTGCTCGCACCTTCTAAACATCACTCTCTCATCAAGCTGAAAAGAGATGGCTATGACACTGCTACATACTCCTAAAGTACATAGTAGTACATCCTAAAGTACATCCTAAAGTAGATTTGCAAATGACTGTCAGTGACCATCAATAGTAACCCTTGCTCAGGAAAAAAGAGAAAACAAGCAGTGGCAAACTTCCTTTCTACGACACTGGCAATTTACAAACTAATAATCCACTAACATGCAGAAATTAGTCATGAAAATGTCATGTTCCCACCTCGTACTGATCAGGACTTCAGTGTGGAGAGAGATCTGAGAACTGCTTCATTCCATCTATAGTCACTTTCATTACAGTTAACACATAGAGACTATTTTTCCAAAACCGGAGCAATAAAATAACAGTTCTTAATTTTAATTTTTTTTTAATAGGAAACCTGAAACTTCCAAGAACAATCCAGTAATTCCATAATTATCCTGTTGCCATGAAAATGAGCAATATTCACTAGATATGAGCCCTGTTGTTGGACTTCTTAAGTTGTCTCTCGATCACTGTGCTTAGGTTATAAATGAGGTAAAAAGGTGGGTAAAACTGGAAAGATCAGAGGCAAGAGATGGTTAAAAACCGTGTACTTTCTCTATCTATCTGCCCATCTCTCACACTCCCCACCTTCCCCCCCCAAACCCAGTGGAAAAATATTTTTTCCTGAAAAATTTCCCTGAATTTTCATAGAGAGGAAAATTATGAGCTCAGAGGTAATTTTAATTCTGGTCCATTGATGCTCCTTTCTCTCCTGCTCCTGTGTTCTATTCTAACAATGAGTTTTAATGATTCCTTCTTGAACACAACAATTTTGTAGTCAACTTTGAAATTTTTCTCCTTCTGCGTAAAACAATTTTCAGTCTTTGTAGTACTTCTCCTTTTGAAATAAGGAGATTTGAAATAACCAGTGTCAGTGTCAAGTGATTAGTGCTATACAAAAACCTAGTCTGTAAAGAGGAAGGAAACATTAGGAGTGCTTGAGTATAGCAAGAGGAAAGGCATAATGAATGATAAATCAGGACTTTGAGATTACCAACATTAAAGCACAAGAATGAGGTGGTGAAAAAATAGTAAATTTAAACATGACAATTATTTAACATATGCTTAGCTTGGTGGAACTGTTTGTTGCATTTGACATTTAGGAGAAAAGACTAGACAATCTGGACACAGAAATGACTTATAGGCACATCACGTATACGATCTGACAGTGGCAATTAAAAAAACAAAAACCTCAAAAAAATCTACAAGAGAAACAAATTTACACTGTTTGGAGAGTGTGTAGATTCTAAATAAATATTAATGTAATCTCTTTAGATATTGATAATTTCACAGGCAATGCTGTTTTCTAAATGTCAGAGTAGGATTTTTGAAAGACATAATACTGGGAAAAAAAACATATTAAAAACACATTAAATTTGACTCAGGTAGAAAATGGATGAGAACTGACAGAAAACTTAAGGTCATGAAACTTGTTTAGCTGAATGACACAGCAGAACATCTAATTCAGTCTTAGTGTGCATAAGAAAGAAACTGAAAGTGTAGAAGATACCTAGAGAATAAAAAAACTACAAAATTCCTATTTGCTATTAGCATGAATTTATTCTAAAATAAAGATCCAGATTGTTAATATACTCTGTGGATTTTGTTGCACAGGAAGAATAGCTTTCCAGTTTTATTTAACTGCTTATTTTTGTTACTGTTAATTCTTTAAGTATTGCATTTATACAGTGAAACCTGTAACAAAAGCTTTTCAATTCTGTGATTCTGCTGAAAACAGTTATGATGTAAGTAATTTAGTGATCTATTTATCCATCTTGCCATCCTGCGAACTTACTCTATCTGCAGTATTACCATTTTGTCACATCAAAAGCTCTGAGGGCTTCTATGTTAAAAACAACAGTGTAAATGCAAATGGCTGCCCTAGAGCCAAGAATCTCTAGCTCTTGAGTATTTATCAATGTTGGCTTCTTTTCGTAAGTGTCTGGATATCCAACAATTAAACAAAAATGGTGGTAGTTCCTCTGCAGATGATTCAGTTCATCACTGAATTTAACAGGAATGTTATGGCTGAAGCTTAGCAGACCTCTAAGAACTTGGTGCTTCAAAACTACTTTTCTTGCATCTTGCCAGCTTAGTGGGGTCATTGCTGTGGGACTGGCATCACACACCATTTTAATTCAACTGGAGAGAACACTGAACCAAAAAAAGGAAAACCTCCGTACTTACTCCATATTCTGTTTATCTCATGGATAATATGCCACCTTCTTCTTTTTTACATTATGCTGGCCTCCATCAGAAGAGAGTCTTACCTGGAAGATGACTGTCATTCTACCATCTTGGTTTCCAGTATCTACCTGTTAGACAGACAGATTGAGTCATGTAATCATCTCAAAAGGTTGGGCTGAATAGAATAATTGCCACAGAGTAACTTACAGCTTCATTACATAAACAAGAGGTTAGTGGCTTGTTTCCTCAATTTCTGCCTAAGCTGTGTGTTTATTTTAGCTTTAGAATTTGGCACTTGGAACAGATGCCATAGGAAATCCAGCAGCCACTGAAATCGCTCCCAGGATCAGCAGTCGGGAAAGGAACACAACATTTATATTTAGTAGCTCATTTGAGTGGCTGTCAAGTTAGACTGATCTTTTAATTGCTTTGGATATAAAATCAGTAGTTTTATTGGAAATGAATTAATTCAAAGTTTAAGAAATTGTGGACTAAGTATTTACACATAGCAAAAATGAGCCAGGTGTTCAAGAGCAATTGCTGTAACATAAATACTTCAAAAATAATTAAATGCAAAGAATTCTTATCAAGGATAGTACATCTTTATCACTTTTATCAAGAACTAAAGATAATTTCCTAGCTGTCTTCTTGTGAAGAGGTATGTTCTTGCCACAGATCGCATTAAACTACTTGGTTTCATTCTGCCAAAAGACCTTTTCCTTCAGACAAAAAAGAGCTTTTTGAACGTCTGATCTGACTTCAGTCTTTGTCTTGTGAGCTGACTGCCTGCTGGGGTGCAGCTTCAGAAGTCTCCCCACCCAAGAGGAAACTCAATCGTACAGTTATTCCAAGAATCCAGGCTTAAAAATACCTTTTACTGGTAATAGCTCCATTGTAATCATAAATAGAGGAAGTAAATTCTGCAGATTTTTTTTTGCACACTTTATTTGTACTTCTTTTTCAGTTGGAGTATAAACTAGAGAAGAATTTTTACAATTTTTACAAACCTCTATTCAGAAGTTATGAAGCTCATTTCCTATGTTCTGTTCAATGATAACTGACAGTGCAAGGAATGATTATATGTAGCAGTCAGCTTGACAAGCAACAGTGTTCCAAACTGTCATTTTGTAAAGCAAAAAATCTAGAAAGGACTAATGTGGCTCAGTTTTATTGCTTCCATTCTTAATTTTGGGATAGTACTTTTAAATTTTTTATTCTAGGGAATCTTGTCCTACCATGGTGAAAGTCTTGTTCTGACTTTACCTTAAAGACAAGAAATTTATCTTCTGTTGCCAGTTAAATCTCTGATTTTCTAATTTCACATGGAAGTGCAATACTTTTAAGTTCGATTTTTAGTTGTTTTTTGCACCAGGTATAAGTCTGGTCAGCACCACTGTGGGAAGATAATTATTTTTAATTTTATTTAAAATATAGCAAAGTAAATATAAGAAAGTTCATTGAGTGTCTTCTTTAATTTGATCTTTAGGTGGTTTGACAAAAGTGTGACATAAGGGTACTATTCCAATCATGAAATTAATCCCTTTTCCCTATACTCCCAGCATTACTTGAAGAATAGCTTGATAAGTACTGGGTTCTTCCTCTTTCATATTTATCATTTTGCTTTGTTGAACAGGTGCTCATTGGTGTGCCTTTTTCTCTCTACTGATTACAAAACCACTTCAATTAAGTGGCTAGAATTAGGAAATTCGAGGTATAAATGTCCTCTGAATGCCAATGACTCAAAAAAATAGCCAGTCTGTTCTTGTATTTTCTGGATAGACATTTTAATGTGGCCCTTACAGCTGTGCAACTATTTGTAAAAGAGGAGTCAAACAGAAAGAAGATGTCCAGCTCTTCTTGTCCCTGTGAAAGCTTTGTGATGAATTGCTATTTGTCTGCCTTCAGAAGTCTCCTAGATAATCTTTGCTTATGTTAGGGATATTTTTATTTTAACATTTATCTTTGGCACAAATTAATATACGAGAAATCGTGGGGAATGGAAGTTCCAAATCTTTTTGACCTTCACTAAGATTTTTCTTGAATTTTCATTGAAGGCTTGGGTCACTTGTTGCTTTATTCCAGAGCTATCTTTCACTTATGTTAATCACATTATGCTATTGTGGTCTTGTGGGTTGCTCAGATAAAACTGCTGAAAGTCCATTTCTAAATGTCAGTTAGCCACATAATTCCCAGAAGAAAATTTAAGACTATAGTTTTAGTGCTGTCCTTTCCAGAGAGTGTATAAAAAGACTCAAAAATGGCTGTGTGATGGGTTAGCCCTTGGCTGGGGGCCAAACCACACATACCCACTCACACAATTTCTGCCCCCATCCAAGGATAGGGGAGAGAATTAAAGGGGTAGTATGTAACGGTTCTGACTGGGCAGGACCAGCCCGATTGGCAGATCCTCTAGTGTTGACTAGCCAAGTGGCTTTTGCTAAATGTGTATCCCAGTTTTTGGGGTAAACGGAAAAGAGGACTCATGACTTGAGATAAGGACAATTTAATAAATAAACTACAATAATATTGAAAATAATACTATATACAAATATACAAATGATTGATACACAGTGATACTGTCCCCCCACACCCGATGACCAAAGGCTCAGACCACACTCACGATTCACCTCCGGGGGTGTGTGCCGCTCCCGGAGGCACTCACAGAACGGAGATAACAGTCCGAGCATTCCAGACTGAGAGCCTGCCGGAGTTGGGGGCAAAGACCTTGGGAGAGTGACGTGGAGCCAGAAGAGAACCGAAAGCAAAAGGCACCATAACTAGGAAGTGAAGGGGCAATCTACTGGAAGGGTCCTTACCTATATACTGGAAGTTCCACCCCTCATAAAGAGACTCAAAAATATGCTAAAAGGAAGTTATCGTGTAACTGAGCTGTGCATGTTACTGCATATCATGCTTCTGCTCAGATACCACAGCGACAGGTGTCTTTAAATTGAAATAGGTAGTTGCCACTCAGGCATGACAGAATATGTGTGTATTAAATTATCATGGCCTTTGCCAGCAGTACCAGTGAACCATAGAATCACACAATAATTTAGGTTGTAAAAGACCCTTAAAATCATGGAGTCTGATCGTTAACCTAATACTGCCAAGTCCATCACTAAACCATGTCCCTAAATCCCAGGTCTACATGTCTTTTAAATACCTCCAGGGATGGTAACTCATTGCTTCCCTGGGCAGCCTGTTCCAGTGCTTGAGAATCCCTTCTGTGAAGACATTTTTCCTGATATCTGCTCTAAACATCCCTGGCCCAACTTGAAGCCATTTCCTCACCTCCTATCATTTGTAACTTGGGAAGAGAGACCAACACCCACCTCACTACTCCCTTGTTTCAGGCAGTTGTAGGGAGCGATAAGGTCTTCCCTCAGTCTCCACTATTTCTGATACAAGCCAGGATGCCGTTGGCCTTCTTGGCCACCTGGACATGCTGATGGCTCATATTCAGCCTGCTGACAACCAAACCCCCCAGGTCCTTTTCAGCCAGTCAGGTTTCTAGCCACTGCAATATTACCTGAGGTGGTTGTGACTCCAGTGCAGGACCTGACACTTGACTTTGTTTTATCTCATACAATTGGCCTCAGCCCATCAATCCAGCCTGTCCAGATCCCTCTGTAGAGCCTTCCAAGCTGGTCAACACTCCCACCCAAATTGGTGTCATCTGCAAACTCACTGAGGGTGCAGTCAATTCTCTCATACAGATCATTGATAAAGATATCAAACAGAACTTGCTCCACCACTGAGCCCTTGGGGACACCGCCTGTGACCAGCTGCTAACTGGATTTAATGCGGTTCACTGCAACTCTTTGGGCCTGGCCATGCAGCCATTTTTTTTACCCAGGGAAGGCTATGCTTGTCCAAGCCGTGAGCAGGCAGTTTCTCCAGGGTGATGCTGTGGGCAATGGTGTCAAAAGCTTCACTGAAGTCTAGGTAGACAACACCCACAGCCTTCCCCTCAATCACTATGTGGGTCACTTTGTCGTACAGGAGATAAGGTTAGTCAAGCAGGTATTACCGTTAAGGTGAATGGTATTATTAGACATGCAGTGGGTGTGACCTGTAACTGAAAGACTTTGTGTACTAAAACTGAAGTTTTTTAAGCTCTTCTAACAGATGACATGAAGCTTGCTATACTTGCCATTTCCAAGTTTAGACATTGCTCAAAATCATTTTACTATTTGGCAACAGAAGGTTACCTCCTAGAATTTCCTGATATTTCTCTGTGTAGTTATATTCATCACGTTATTTTATAACCTATGTATGCATAAAACATATAACAACATAATTATTAAGTTGTATTTCCATAATAATGCCTTTCATTCTAGGTGTTATTCATCCCAAATGAACTTGAATTAGACACTCTTTAGTGTTTGCCTATCTTTTGTGAATTTTCTGCAAGGATCCAGTTTTATATTTGCAATTTGTGTTGCTATCCAAGCAAAATATTCTTGATTGTGGAAATGACGTGTTTGGCTTTCTCTTCTTTCTTTCTTTCCAGTTCTACTACTTCTGGAGTCAAGACCAAGTGAAAAAGGGGTTTGAGAGTATTCTGGGATAAGAGAATGTCTGCAAGGGTAAATGTCACAGGCTTTCAAATTTCTATTTTTATTTTTCTGGATGAAGAGAAGCTGATAGGGTACTGCACACCTAGTTTGCCTTTGACTTTCCTTATTCCTCTTTCCTTTTTTTAATTTTTACACCTTATTTTTATTGATTTTTTAATACAAGAACATAAAATCCAAAGTAGTAAAGGAAAAAGGCAAATGTGTTCACAATTAAATACATATGGACCTAGCCAATAACTTTACAGCACTAGAGATAAACTTACTGAGCTTCTGTTTCTGAGACTAGATATTTAAGGTAGTGAAAATAATACATGAATAATGGGTATAAGTTATCGTGAGGTAAACATATAAGAGATGGAACAAGCGATACATCAGGCAGTGAATGTTAGCCTACAGAAAGTGTCTTGTCGTGCTTTTCCTGTTAGGGTCTACTAAGATTTGCAATTCCATGTATAAACTGGGAATGTTTAAACTCCTTTTCAAATGCTAATTTACATTACTTATAGACTGTCTGTAAGCTTGACCACATTTCTTTGAAGCTATCCTGTGTTCACGTAAACAAGCAAAACTGTAGCAATATTTTAAGCATTAAGATGGAAATACACATAAAGGTGTACTGACGTATGTGTTCATACACAGGCATGCCTATATTTTCGTGTAGGTGTGTACACCTGTGTGCTTGTGTTTTTTCTCTCTTTGTCTTTCTCTCTTTGTTAAGCAGCCATTCCATTGTTAAAAAAGGAAAGGCTTGGTTTATCCTAACAAATATAAGTATAACAATGAGAAAACAGAAAAGTTGTTCTGCTTTTTGAGGCTTTAAGTGGGCAAATAGTATATTACTCATGCCAGTTGCATTGTGTGAAAAGATTTCCAGAGCTGACTGTCTCCAAAACTTCAGGTTTCAAGTGAGTTGTGATGCACAGGCCTATCTTGAATAACAACACAATGCAAATGTTATAACATAGATACCAGGTATATAATATTGGTAAAATAAAATTAATTTTATTCCTGCTTTTAAATTGCAGAATCTTATTTCCTTAGTAAGCTACTATGTAATGTTCTTAACTGTTGTATTTCCACTACACAAATCAATTTGGTCTACTAATATAAATAAAATAAAAATATTTACATGTATTTTATCACACTTCCATTTCCTTGTTCTGTGTGTATATGTATAATATAGACCCCCACCTATTTTTTTTCTGACAGATGATTGAAGAGGAGCTGGGCAATACTGGCAGTTTCAGAGTAGTCTGCCTGTACTGAATTATAAACAGATTTAATTATTCTATCACAAAAAGCTAGGAGAGCAAAATAAATACACTTACTGCAGACAGAATCTCTGCAACTCTAATTGCCAGAGCACTGTAAGAGCTTTCAAATAATAAGTCCTTAAATAATAAATTGATACGGGAGAGAATAATGACACCCAGGTGTGAAACCTTAACCTGAGAGTAGTGCTGCATACTCGATGACATAATTGCCTCTATTGCCATATTCTACTCTAACATGGGGTTTTGAGTCATAGAAACTGGATTGAAATAAAAGACAAAATATGTTCAAATCACAGGTGAGATTTGAAGCAGAAATATATAATAAAGTCCAGGTAACTAAATTGCTACTTGAGTTTTGAAAGCAAGCTTAGATATTATGTTAAAAATTATGTTTAAATACTATTCACAGTCTGATTTGCTGCCACAAAAGCAAGGGTTAAGAAAATTCACACTGGCAACAAAAAGAGCCTTTGTTAAAAGGCTCTCAAAAATGCAGCATATTTTTCTTATTTCCCAGTGAAAATCCTTCTTGTTCCTAGATACTCTTTCCATGTAATAGATGACACTGTGGAAGGTTGCTTTAGTAAAATTTCTCTCTTGACATCCTTTTTGTTCAGGGCCTGTCTCTGTTTGTCACTCTAACAAATATGAGCCAATGTAAAAGATGAGTACTGTATTTGCATGTACATTTTTTTTTTATTTTTGTGTTGCATTCAGTGTAATAGAACATGGGAAGGGGTTACTACATTCAGTTGAGTTCATCACATGTCAGCTCTGTTGCAGATGTTACCTTATCGGTTGCCATTCTGAAATACATTGTGCCACTAAAGAGCAGAACAAGACTATTAACATGAGTGATACCAGTGGTTTTTCTAATGTTATCTTCAAGAAGGACTATGTGCAGTAGAAGCAAGAACAAGGGAAGATGCAATCAGTTATATCACCCCATACCTGCACTATTGTTGAGGCAATTTCTACCCAAACAAAGTACATCAGTAGTAAGCAGATTCTGCCTTTTCTGTGGACTGATTAGCACCAGGTGTTTGTTATCAGTTCCCCAAGGCAGGTCTCTAAAAGAAGTACATGCATATTTTGGTGAATAAGAAGTTGACATTTGCACTCCAGCAGCATTTTGGTCGAAAACTTATGACAGTTCACATTCTGCTGCAGGGTCAAAACTACAGAAATTACGCAAATTCACCCCACCCTCCAGAGGACACCTTTTTAAGTTGCTAAAAAAATATCTGTTGCTGACTACTGAAAACCTGACAGTTACTGTCAGCATTGTATATGTATTGCAGAAACTCCTGTTGGTATTAGATACAGCTGAATTGTAGAACCAACCCTTGTCTTCAGAACTGTGAATACAAATATAAATTAATAGACAATGGAGATAACTTCTTGGTCAGTTCTGTGTAATGCAACAGATAGTTACAAAAATTTGTGTGATACCGTACACTTCCCCCCAGTCCCCATAATGGATTCTTGGAGGGTTTTGGGAGTTAGGATCTGGATTCTTGGAGCATGCCTATACCCATGTGACTCCCCTCGCTGCAGAACATGGTTTAAAGTGGTTCTTTTTGCCCTGTCACTACAGGGTCACTCCTGTAGTTGCAAATTCTGCTATGGCTACTGTTTGAGAAGAGTCAAGTGTTTTAAGATACAGTTACTCTACAGTAGGAGACAGAGGGTTTAAGAACATCCCTGCACATCACTGATGGAAGTTTGTGACTTGGAGCTTCTCTCAAGAGGAAGATGATACTGGGGAGACTGAATGAATCTAGCTGTTCACTGAACTCGGAAGGAAATGGAAGCTATATTTTATAGGTGTCCTACTCCGACAATCTCTCTGGCTTCTCATCTTCCTTGTCTACATGGGTCTGAATACCGATTGATTCCTTTTGTTATCTTGATATATTGCTGTCATGCCAAGGGTTCCTGCAGAGGAAGGTGTTGGGGAAGAGATGATGTTAGTCTTGTAAGGATCAGAGAGCATGAAGGGATACGCATGCCCTAATACTACTTCTCTACACATGGCATACCCATGCCCTCCATGCAGACCTTTTTATATGTTAGGCAAGGACTGCTCCTTGCAGGCAGGTGGAGCAGATGCTAAGGTGCCATTATGCCCTGGACTTTACTCCCTTCTCATTGCACTGGGAGTCATGAGCATGGGTAACAACTCAAATGCACAGCAATATAATCATCTGAGATTCACATTTAAAACCAGGTGGGAAGTGATTCTTTATGGTTAAACTTAAGTCAAATGCACTTCAGTCAGAGATACTCTGCACAAGAATAAGTTGGTCTTTATAATGGGTTCATATAAACAGTAGTTTAACAGGACAGTGCAGTACTTTACTACAGAAATACTAGTATTTAGGAAACATTTATTGAAAAACAAGAAACAATTATCTTTTTATGCCTGTTGTTAAAGCTGACCATCTACATTGTACAGAAAAATTCTATTCTGGGTACATTTACATAAACATTGACAATGTTGTATACTTGTACACACAAAATTGTAATTGTTTAAAGGGATGACAATTTGAGGTTATTCCTTTACAGAATAGCTGAACAGCTGAACATTAACTCTGTCTCTGAAAGTCATTAACAACTTCTATGAGACAACAGCTTAGAATTTCCTATTTAACAAAAATCCTTACATCTCTACTGTGGCCACACAGATTTTCCCCGTGGAGAAACTGAATGCTTTACTGTAGTCTAATGCTTGTGCATAAAGTACTAGGCTCTCATTGTAGTTCTTTCTTTGAGGGTTCTCAGGAAAAATGGAGAGAAGGGCAACCAACTTAAA
This sequence comes from Syrrhaptes paradoxus, assembly GCA_013400615.1. Classification (NCBI taxonomy): domain Eukaryota; kingdom Metazoa; phylum Chordata; class Aves; order Pterocliformes; family Pteroclidae; genus Syrrhaptes; species Syrrhaptes paradoxus. The sequence continues at coordinate 69,657 of VZTO01023373.1, read as the reverse complement.
TTCTGCTTCTCAGCTTCTGACTCGTGCTTACCATGTGATATAACCTATCTGTGCTTTGGGTCTTTTTTCTGTAGAGTGGTAGCAATAATATCCATTTATGTAAAGAATTCTGAGGCCTGCAGCTGAAAAGCACTTCATAAGTGTCTCCTGCGTTAATACTATTACAAGATATTGTTATGTCCCACTGGGTTTAGCCATCTTTTAGCTTTTATGGTATGACTTTCTTAATTTGCTCATCTGAGTCCTGAATATAAAATTCCAGTCCTAGTCTGAAGACTTTTCTTCTGATTTCCTGTCATTTATGTGTCTGTCTTCTTTTCTGCCCCCTACTAGACCTTCAAAGGTTATTTGCTCTATTATTTGAGTATCACTCCCCTTTGCCTCTTAATTGGTCCATTGCTTTTTCTCATTTTCACCTTTACTTTCTAGTTTCCTTTTACAGATTACTGTTATCCTCCTCCTTTTGTTCCCATAGATGAATATGAAGCACAGACCAAAAAAAGGACCTTTGGAGTACAAGTGTTTTATTGTTCATTGTACTGTGGTGCTGAGCTCTCAACATTAGTGAAGTATGTCTTGGCATTTCAATTTGTAAACTCCACTTCAAGGACCTGATAAATAGCTGGTCTATTTCAATGCAGGTTGGATAAGTGATGCAGCTAAAGGATTTAATTATTTAAAGATAAACTTCTCAGTTTGTGCTAGATTTTCAACATTGAAAAAAAAATTAATTATAAAAGGTAGGTGCTGTTAGAACATACAGAAGCACATTCCACTCTTGGTTACCCTTTTAATGAGACAGTGGGAGTTCTGTGTATTCAAGAGAGGAATGCAGCTTTCAGGATCTGATTTTTTCCAAATATTAGAAACTCAGGGCCATGCACAAAAGTGCATGCATAATTACACACTTAATCTGAATGTACACTTACTGTGATTGCAAATGCAAATCAGGTTGTGTGCATGAAAATGGTCAGTTGAGTTTCAATACCTGAGCTTCACATGAAGTCACAGTAATTGTGCATGCAGCTTAAGCATGTAATTGGGCATATATTTTTGCAAGTGGCCTTGTGCTTCACTGCTTTGAAAACGAGACCCTTTGTGCTCATTGATAATGGATGTCTCTTGTTATTTTCTTTTTAAAATGGCATTACCAAATGTAGTGTATAATGCCCTGAGCTGATCTTGCACTCATTATTCTTTAATTTGGACTTCATCAGAGATGCTTCCCAATGTCTCTTGGTAGGAATGGCCTTTTACATCTGGGGCACCTTTCTAAGCAGAATACTTGGGAGAAAAAAACCAGTACTATCAGGGTCTTTCTCATCAATATCTAAATTTTTAGTTTGCTGTTCTTCTACAGTTCTACAGCTATAGCTTTATAGTACTGAGGGTTTAAAAATAACTTTGTATATATTAGATTCAAATATAGCTCTTTTATATATGAGATAATAGAAAATGTTCCCTGTTTCATGTGATGCCAACCTGATCTGGAACAAAGGACTGGAAGTCTGTGCAGCTAAACCAAATGAAACTTATTGCTAAGGAAACAAAACAATAGCCAAACAGAAATGAAAGAATATAAATGATGCTCTTATTTCTGTTTTCAGGTGTTTTTTAAAAATAAACAAGGAAGCAACAGTATAATTGCTTCTCACAGGTCTCTGCCTCTTCTCTCTGTTCTGATTATTAATGGACCCTAGTCCTACAGAAATAATTTAATTCAAAGGGACTTTATTGATTCTTACCCATCTTCAAAAGAAGATTTCACTCTGAACTGTTAACAGGTTAAAAAAGAAAACATTAAAAGAACCCGAGTAAAACTTGATTTTAAAATATAATTTATAGAAAATTTAACATCACTTCCCCTTCCTTTTCCCCCTCTCCTTCCCTTTCCCCTTCCCCTTTCATTTCCTCTCCCCTTTCCCCCCCCCCCCCCCTTCCACTTCCCCTTTCTTGCCAAAAAAAAGAATGTTCTTAGAATGGAGATTTAGGCAATAATCAGTGAGTGTAACTTAGAACAAATAAACAAATTGTTCATAAGTATCTGAAAAAATAACCCAGAGATGACTAAAAGACCTAGACTGTCATGGTTTGACCCAGCCAGCAGCAGCAAATACCACACAGCTGCCTGCTCACCCTCCCCTCTTCTGGGGATGGGGGACAAAATTAAAGGGGTAAAGTCTCTTTAGACTCATGAGTTGAAATCAGAAAAAAAATAATAACTGAACTACCATGAAATTGAAAATAATACTGATAATAATAACAGTAATAGTAACATATGAGTATTCAAATGGGTGATACACAATGAAACGGCTCACCACCAGACAACCAAGCCTCATCCCGTTCCTGGATAACAATCCCAGAGTATACACAGTTCCAAAACAGGAATCCTAGAAAAGAGATAAGGGCCTGAATACCTGAAAGACCAAGAGACGACCAGAGGAGCAAGACAACCCTGAGAGAAGAGTGACCCAGAGAGGGAGAGAGTACTTCTGGACAGACTCTCATCTATATACTGGGCGTGATATGCATGGTATGGAATAGACCATTGCCAATTAGGGTCTCAATCCTAAATCTAGGTTAGTAATTTGGGCTCTGCTCCCTCCCAACTTCTCCCATACTTGCAGATGCTGGCAAAGCAGAGGGGCTGAGAAGTCCTTGATTGACCTGGCAACAACTATAAACATCAGTATGTTACCAGCCCCCTCCTCAGCACAAACCCAAAACATAGACTCTTACTAGCTACTATGAAGAAAGTTAACTGCCCCAATGAAAACCAAGATATTTTGATACTTTAATCAGGAACAGACTTAGTCAAATCATTCCTGCAAAATAGTAACAGGACTTATAAATGGGAAATGTAACAACATATATATACTAAGATATCCAATAATATCAAATAATAAAGGTAACAATAATTGGATATAAAGTGTGACCAACAGATAAGCTAAATTGGGAAGTACTGTTCTGGTGATACATCAATAAAATGGTGCATAGATGGGAAATAACTCCTGCTCAGAGAGAAAATCTACTGTTGTACACAGTCAAAAGGAAGGATTTTTCTGAGTGTGACATTGTAGAAAGCAACATTAATGTAGCTGAACATGTTTAAGGGATTAGATTTTTCCAGCTTTGGTTTTTATATCTCCCCAAAATAATAAAGTTAAAACAAAACATTTTGATTCATTAAAATCAAATACAAAGCACAATATTATTCATTTTGACATATGCCCATATAAAACTTAATTTAAATTGGCATGTTCCACTGGGGAAAAAAAAAAATCAATTTGATGAAGCTTTGTCTTCTGATGTAAAACTGTTCCATCAAATGTGTTTTGACTGGTTCTTACTTTCATCAGATAAATCACAAAATCATGACCACCTGAGATGCTTATGAAAGTCTTGCTGATAGCCTCTGAAGACAGGCTGAAAAAAATGGCTGTATAAGATAATTAGTCTTTCAGGCTAGTGACTGACCCCACAGCTTGGTTTTCAAGCACATGAACATGAATTCAGGACAGTGGAATAGAAATCAGGATGTGGCCCATTATGTGTGCAGACAGTGTTATTTTGTCTTTCAGAGGCTGCAAATCTGTCATCTTTTGTTAGTATCAAATGCCTGTATAATACACAAAAGAGAAACCTTTATATAGCTTAGAGAAAGCATGAGTGGGAGGAACTGAACTTTGGATCTTCCAGGTAGAGCAGGAGGACTTTTTAAGATAATGGGTTTTTGAGGAACTACGTGGAAAGAGAGTGCAACGGTGTTTTGCCCTGAAGTTATGTTATCTCAAGGCTTTCAGTCAGAGAAAACATTGTATAATGTGTATACTCTGCTTTGTTGTCTGTCAATCTGTGCTTGTTGAACAAACATATACTTTGTTGAGGTCTGAAAATACTGCCCTAATAGCTTATGAATGATACTAGTCAAACTACTCTTCTACTGTTCAAGGGTTGTTATTTTCTATTATTACTTCTCTGGAGCATTCATCTTTCAGTAGGAGGCCTTTGCTATATTCTCTGCATGGGGTGTCAAGAAAACCCACTGTTAGCAGATTTAAGCCTTCAGCAAGTGTTTTATCCCAGGTGCAGGACACAGTGAAGGAGGCTCTGTTGTCTCCTCAACAGTGCAGAAGAGAGCTCTTTACAACTCTAAGGATCCTGAATCTCCACTTGGCTTGCATGTTCATACATATTTACAAGTGTATGCGTATATATGTGTATATATACACACACACACACACACAAATTCATTGTGACCTGTGACAGGAGTATCAGGTGTTCCACTGTGTGTTTTGAATTATGAGGTATAAGCAGTGAAGTACCATGAAATATTGATAAATGACTGTAGGTTTCTCTGTGTAAGAAGATTGTGCATAGTTTTTGAAACCCTATTAAGGAATAGCAGTTCCTGGGGTGAGGAGCTGCATTTTTAGTGCTAAAGAGGAAGAAAAAGGCCAATTAAAATATATTGCTATGCTGGGAAATAAAGGGAGCGTGAAAGAAGCTATATTTACAGTTTATAATGTATCAGCCACTTGTTGGAAGTAGTTAACTTGGATTACCAAGAGCTATATCCTTTTATCAAAAGACCAATCTTGTCTTAAATTATTAAATTTAAATTATTAAATTTGTGGCATTATAAGGTCATAGTTTTCTCAAAAGTTGCTAAGTAGTTTTAGTTTCTTGTGAGATCAAATTCCATATGCCTTTCTCCTGCCTTAAAAGACCTTTTCAAGAACAAGCCTTTTCTAGGTTAGATTCTTTTTTCTCATCCTAACAGGTTGGCTTTTGAAAGTCCTGTTTGCCTAGTCACTTAGACATTACATCATTATGTAAAATAAAAGTATTTTCATTGGAGTGGTGATTATTTGAGAGGAAGGGAGAAGAAGTAGTCAGGCAAGTCAATATTCGTAAAAAATTTGTAAGTCTCTGTCAATGTTCTTGATCCTATGAGACATATACCACAATCTCCATATGTCTTAGAATTGAAAGATATAAATCAAAGGAAAAGAAAGCTTCAAGAACAAGAGAAGTATGAGGTGATAGGAGTTCTCCAGGTGTCCTGGACAATTCTTTCATATTGTCCTCAGCATGTCTGGCTCACTTCCTCCCACAGTCAGGATTTAAATTCTCATCAATCCCTAAGCCAGTGAAACCTGCAATGTGATACAGCTCCTACACAAGAGACTGTGCTTGAACTGTTAGTCACATCTTCATGTCTAACAATATCTTTGACTAGGTCCTTAGAGACAATGTTCATAGGATCATAGAATCATAGAATGGCCTGGGTTGAAAAGGACCACAGTGATCATCTAGTTCCAACCCCCCCGCCATATGCAGGGCCACCAACCACTAGACCAGGCTGCTCAGAGCCACATCCAGCCTGGCCTTGAATGCCTCCAGGGATGGGACATCCACGACCTCCCTGGGCAACCTGTTCCAGTGTGCCACCACCCTTTGGGTGAAAAACTTTCTCCTAATCTCTAACCTAAACCTCCCCTGTCTTAGTTTAAAACCATTCCCCCTTGTCCTATTACTATCCAGAGTTTTTATCTCAGAGGTGATCACTTTGCCTACTCTCTTCTGTGTTGTCTTTTGTTTGCATGTATTTTCTCTTTTTTTTTTCTAGTTATATTTTCACTGAGTCTTTCATATGCTTCAGGAAGAAAATTAACCTGCACTTAAATAATTTCTAGTTACCTAAAGTGGGCATAAAATGTAGAGTTTTGGTCATATATCTAGTTGCCCTTTTGACCTTTCCCTAGTTCTAGGAAGCCATAACAAACTAGGGGAAGGCTTTCCTACCTCAGCATCCTCCTGCTTTTCCTCCATCCTTGATTGCATATTCTGTCAGAGTCTGGAAAACTTTAATAAAAAAAATATTTTTGATGAAAAATTAGAAATCTAAAGTTATAAGTTTTGGCTGTAATCCAAAACCAGCAAAAACTGTGCATGCAAGCAACCTAAACAAGGAATTAATTCACTACCAATCAGAAGGAAGATGTTCACCCATCTCCAGGAAAGCAGAGCTTCATTATAGAATCATAGAATGGTTTAGGTTGGAAGGGACCTTAAAGATCGTCCAGTCCCAGTCCCCCAGCCTTGGGCAGGGACACCTTCCACTAGACCAGGTTGCTCAAAGCCTCATCCAGCCTGGCCTTGAACACCTCCAGGGATGGGGCATCCACAGCTTCCCTGGGCAACTTGTTCCAGTGCCTCACTATCCTCACACTAAAAAAATGACTTCCTTATATCTAATCTAAATCTGCCTTCTTTCAGTTTAAAGTCATTATTCATTGTTCTGTTGCTACATGTCCTTGTAAAAAGTCCCTCCCCATCTCTCCTGTAGGTCCCCTTGAAGTACTGGAAAGCTGCAATAAGGTCTCACTGGAGCCTTTTCTTCTCCAGGCTGAACAACCCCGGCTCTCTCAGCCTGTCCTCACAGGGGAGGTGCTCCAGCCCTCTGACCATGTTTGCGGCCCTCCTCTGAATTCACTCCAACAGGTCCATGTCCTTCTTTGGTTGGGGACTCGGCTGAATGCAGTACATGTGTAATGCTTACCTGTGAAGACAAATGCCATTAACTCCAAACATCAACTTTTCCTCTTTGTTCCCCTAGCTTTTGTTGTTGAGAGTGACGTCATATAGTATGAAATGTCCCTTTGGTTGAGGTCAGCTGTCCCAGCTGTGTCTCCTCCCAACTTCTTGTGCACCACCAGTCTGCTCGCTGTCAGAGCAGTCTGAGAAGTAGAAAAGGCCTTGACACTGTGTAAGCACTGCTCAGTAACCACTAAAACACTTCCCATGAAAGTGCTTTTTGGGTAGAAAAGAAGCATTCCCCAAATCAAATTCTCTACAAGAAAATTTCCATTTTAACAATAGTAAAAATATTTCATGTGGAAAATTGACATGAAATTTTTTTTGCCCAAAATGTACAAGATGTAGTGTGGTCTATCAAGTCCACATGGAATTAGAAGCCACAAGGAACTGAAAATAAAACTCATATGATGTCCCAATGCAGCCTGAAAACATGTTAAAGTTATTACAGTATAATGTTTTGAGTTTGGACTGACAAAGTATTCTGTTTTGATCTCAAAAGATGAAATAAAATGTTGGATAGTTTGAATTTTCACTATGATTCAAAACAAAGTCAAATATTTGTCTTGAGACCAACAGAAATTATGTGACACCAGGGAAGTGTTGATGGATAGAAAAGCACAACTGTGAAGAAAGTAGGAGACACAGTTGGTATTAATTTTTGTTTCTGGTTGCATTAAAAGTTCTATATCAAGTTGGGAAAACTGAAGAAACGTTTTAAAAACTGATGGTGGTAATCTAATAATCTGGTGGTATTTTTGAGGCATTTGATTTTCTAGGGGGAAATACACAGAACAGAAAAAAATGTTTTAAAATCTGCATACAAAGCAAACAAAGAGTTTATAAAATACTTTTACAAGAACAAGCCTTTGAACAATGTCAGATGAATGTTGCCTGTAAGCACTAGAAAGTGAGGCTGTGCCTCCATTTCCAGCATCCTCTTTTTGCTGCTGGCTGAAGAACTGACACACCATATGTGAGCAATCTCACTCCGCTACACCTACAGACAGGAAAACATTTAAAACTTGCAGTTAATTATCCCTTCAAATTGAATATGTAAAAGGTACAGGAAACCCCTGTGGAATCCATGAATTATCAATCATAGTATGAAAAGAATTAGTCCCGAAGGATAAATGACTTGGCAGGGTAGGACTGGTATTTTATTAAAGGTCTTATTTCCCCCCAGTAAGAGAAGGTCTATTAACTTCAAGCACATGTAACCACATGAATTAAACTAGGTCACTCCTCATGTTGCAGTTTCAGAATTCATAAAGTGCAGCTTGTGGTTATGTCATGTGTTTCACATCTAAAGCATCGGTTGATGACTTCCCAAACTCTTCAGTATTGTACTACAAGTGATATTTACCATAGCTTGACCACAACACTTTCAAAGCTGTTGTTAATAATACATATGCCAGTTTTGTAGGTCTAACCATCTTTTCCTTCTCAATAAACAAATACTTGTGGTGTGATTGTGGGTAGCTTAACTGTCTGAGTGCCTTACTGTGAGCAGCTCTTAAGAAAGGAAAAGGCAAAAGTATGGTTCTGGCTTAACTGCGGGCAGTGATAATGGCTCATTGATAGCATCCTTTTAAAAGGGATGTAGCTGCAAAAGCTTACTTAGACATGAAGACTAAACAATTGCTAGAGAGCAAACTACAAATGAAGTAACTGGTTTAAATCTTCCTCCCTCCTCTAATAAATTTCATTTAATTTTCTTCTCTAGGGCGTTGGATGCAGAGGGTGTGTACAGCACACAAAGTTTGTTAATCAGAGGAGAGCTGCTTAGGCATCATTTGTTATGCAACCCCTTGGATCAAAAAGCATAGCTTAGCAAATGAATAGCTAAACATAACAAGAAACTTTTGTTATTTATCTTAGTATGTTACTGTTCCCAGAATTAGGCTCTGTTCAAAAGAGAGACATCAACATGTCCATTCAGTCTGCCTTGTTTCACTTGCTTCATTTTATTTGCAGACATAACGAGCATGTTATTCATTTAGTTTATTCACTTGTAAGTAAATACCAAACCTAGGACGTATTTGTTTTAATCCTTTAATTTAAAAGTCACATCCTTCAGGAAGCCAAAGGCATTTCATGAATGCTGGAGTAAAGAGCTATGTTTCTTCTTAGGTTAAAACATATACAAATATATTCATTACTTCATTACTCTTTATATTCGGGCTTTATCTCATTTGAGTTTACATTGGTTTAACATTCTCTGAAAATGCTGTTTTACTACGTACTGCATGCAATCTTCCAAAGCACCTTTAAAAAAAACAAAATCAAAAAACCTTTCACTATAGAATTGTAAATGTGAGAAGTCAGAGAATCTGCTGGCTGTTAAATACCTTCACTGAGTCCTAGTTCCCATCCTGCCCCTGCACTACCATGCATCTGCTTTGGTTTTGGGATCTGTACACCTGTTTCTTAAAGAGCTCTTTCTAAGAAGTTGCCAACTAAATATCTTGACTTTCAGCCTGTCCCTTCAAAGCCTTAAATTTTCTTTGCCTTCTCACTGCATCTTTAGAAAGTCAACTAGAGTTTGGACTTCCAGGATGATTTTTCTAAGTAAAGCCTTCAGCAGGGTTGCAGCCTTGTGAATAAAGGATCATCTACTTAGTAGCAAATGCCAATAGATGCACACTGACATTGAAAGGTAGATTTAAGGTAAGTATTAGAACACTTCATTGTACTCCACTAGCATCTCCCAATTACATCAATCCATGAGCACAATTTTTTCAGTGCTAAAATAGACAAATACTTTCTGAATCGCCATGTGTTGCTGTTTGCAGCTTTCTCTTCAGGCTTTTCATCTTAGTGCACTCTTGTCACATTAGCTGGCTCTGTGAGTCAATGGCTTTATGAAAAAATGCTGTTCAAAATTCTCTTGTGTATCTCTAACCACACTATTGTCCCCTTTGGTCTGCAAAAGAGGGAAACCTCTGCTTCATGTCTCTCTATGGGTTCTGCCGATGCAGAGGTGTGTTGACAGATCTCCTTAATTTTCACAGGGCATGTGAAGAGGTTCACCATAGGGGAGAATGAAATACCAAACCTTCAGCTTTTGAAAGATGGCTAGGTGTTGTCATGGTTACATAGCATTAAGAAGGTCAAGGCACAGACGTGGAAGGGTCTGAATGAGGCCTTGGAAATGTTAATACATTGTGCTTTGGCAATGGCATGTAGTGAGAAGACTATATACTTTCATGTATGCTCAGAAGTCAGAGCTGCTGGTCAGGGCATTCAGCAATGTATATTCTTTCTCAAGTTTTGCTTATGCTCTGAAAAATGATTTGTAAAGACTTTTTTAGTAACTGACTTTGGGCAAGCTCATCAGGCCAGCTGAACCCAAATTCTGTAACCCAAACTCAAAACTTCCATGTGAAAAACCATAAATCTGCGGTAGCCTAACTTTGGAACAGCCTAAATGCAGCACTGCCTCTTTGTCTGATCTTTCTGTGTCTGAAGTCCTGCTTCTGTAGCTGTCTTGTCTCAGGCTCCAGCATAAGTCTCAGCAGCAGATCCCCAGCTCCCCTGTACTTTTGCTATGTGTAATTCTGTCTACATTAAATGAGTCTGTTGAAGGAAAAGAAGGAATTACTGGACTAAGTTCCCACGTTTTGATTAAGTAATGAATGACTGTAGCACTGATCCAGAGCCTTTGCCCACCTCCATTTTTCCAGGGATTTAAACCAGCATTTGTGTACCCAGGGAAGAGTAGTCAAACCAGTGGGCTATGGCCCAGATTGGAACTGGAGGTATATTCTACTCCCCAGTCTTCCCCTTCTAGAGAAATAAAATACCAAAGAAGGGGGTTATTGTAAAATACTAAAATGATGTCTTATTTTTAAATTTTCTGGGTAAGTTGTTGATACTATACAACAATAAAAATATAAAGGTTATAAAAATAAATATCTAAGACATTAAAAGTAAACAGTATAAATAATTACCTGGCAGAGTGAGTTTCTATTGTGAAGTGGTAAAAAACCAGAAAAAAGCATGCTCCCAAGAACAGAATAAGAATAATTATGACACATAAGGTAAAAACAAAAAATCAGGTGAAAAAGTAAAATAATATGAAGGAAGTAAGTTTCAACATAGACATTAACATATATGACAGATATATTTATAATATAGAAAAGATTCCTAGAGAAAGCTAACGTAAACTAGGAAATTTAGCATTACTACAAAACAAAATGTAATATGCAAATGGGATTGCTTGTGATCCATAGCTCCTCTAAGAAAATCATGTATGTATAAGTAGTGGTGAAGTCCTTTCTAAAAGGATGGAAGATATTCCTTTTTAAATTGTATAGAATGTTGAAACTGTATAGAAATGTTATCATTCTCTAATACTGCTTTTTCAGTCCACTTGACTCTATTGCTATTACATTCAGTAATCTCTTAAACCGGAAAGTAACACAGGAAATTATGAAATGAAGGACAACATTTTTCTTAAGAATTACAGTCCTTCTGTAATTGTAGAAATGACATGTAAAATTAAGTAATGGACATCTAATATATCGACATAAAGAAAAGAGATTAAATGGAACCCTGAGTAAGGGATTGCAAAAATGTCCAGGTAATTTGGTCACAGAAAGAACGTGTTTGTAAAATATGACCTCTTTCACATAAAAAAAAGGGAAATTCTCTATCAAGCATTCTGCAATTCCAGTCAAAGGAGGGAAAGTATAAGTTTGAAAAGAAGATTTCAGTTGTGCTACTATATGAGTCTGTCTGTAAGAGAGAAAGGGGTTGTACAGGGAACATAAGGTTATTTTACAGTTACTGTGAAATAAAAGCATTTCACGGTAATAATGCTGCAGCTACGTTGTTGTTCTATTGGATATAATATATGTGTGGCAAATTTCATTATTATGCCATTACTTTTTCCATGAAGTACTTTTTCACAAATGTTACTTAGAAACTGGACTACAGGGAAAACTAACTCAGTACAAATGGGGCCTATCCCAGCTCCCACTGAACTGTAAAAAGTCCCATCAGCTGCAATGAGTCTCATAGAAAACAAATGAACTATGTTTTTATTTACAGTTGGGACTCATATAGTTGAGAGACACAACTTGAAACCTCTAAGTGTCAATAAAGCAGTTCAATGACAAGGGCTACAAAATAGACTAGAAAAAAAACCAAACAAAAAACAACCCAAACATAGAGACAAAGCTCCATACTGTGCAGATAAGCAGAGTGGTTATATCAGAAGGGAAAAACAAACAAACAAAGAAACAAACAAAAAATCCAAACATGTCAGCATCTAAGATCTCTTTTTATTGGGACAAATGCGAAACACAAAGCCATGCTACCCCTTCACTTATAATTGCTGGTCGGTTGTGCTTTGTTACTACATACCTTTTCACACATGAGGATATGAATAAACTGATATTCCGCTAGGGATAACAAATCTAGTTTAATATATTTAATATACACATACGTGTGTTTATATACATATTCCTGTGATGATGCCAGTACAAATACTACTTATACCAAGCACCGGAGTGAAAGACTAAAAGTAGATGTAACCTTTCATGTTGCTGGGGAAATTCCAATGGACTGCAGTGCTGATAAACTTGTGGTTTTATCAGCATGAAACATTCTAAGAGAACATTTCTCCAACCGCACTAACAGGGCAAGACCCTCCTGGAACCTCAGTTTATGTTCTGCCAACTGGCAGGATTTCTCCTGCTGGTATCACAAAATCCATACCAGCAGGAGAAGCCTAAGCCATACAATATCCTTAGTCAGAAGAGACCCACGTGGATCATTGAGTTTAACTCCTGACACCACACAGGGCAACCTAAAAGTCAACCCGTGTGTCAAAGAGCTTTGTCCAAGCACTAAGCACTTCTTGAACATCCACAAGCTTGGGGCCATGACCACTTCCCTAAGGATCTTGTTCTGGGCTTAACCACCCTCTCAGTGAAAAATCTTTCCCAAATACCCAATCTGAAATTCCCCTGATGTAGCTTTAAGCCAGTTCCTTGTCTCCTATTACGAGAGGGGAGATCAACATCTCTCACTCCACTCTCCCTCATGAGGAAGCTGTAGACAGCAATGAGGTCACCCCACACTTTCCTCTTCTCCCAGGTGAATGAACCTAGTATCCTCAGACACTCCTCCTAAGTCAGGCCCTCTAGTAATTTCAACATCTTTGTTGACCTCCTTTGGTCACATTCCAATACTTTTATATTATTCTTATATTGTGGAGCCCAATACTGCACACAGTACTCAAGGTGGTGCTGCACCAATGCTGAGTATAAGTGGGACAATCACTTCTTTTGACCAGTTAGCTATACTGTGCTTAATGCACCCTAGGGTACAGTTGGCCCTTTTGGCTGTCAGAGCACATTTTTGACTCAAACTGAGCTTACTATCAACCAAAGCCCTCAGATCCTTTCTGCATGGGCTGCACTCCAGCCTCTTGTCTCCAGTCTATACATACATTCAGAATTACACCGGCTCAGGTGCAGAATCCAGCACTTGTCCTCATTAAATTTCATATGGTTGGTGATTGCCCAGTGCTCTGATCTGTCAAGATATTTCTGTAAGGTCACTCTAGAATCAAGGGTTCCTCCCAATTTAGTATCATAGGTAAACTTACTGCATATGCGCTCAAATCCTGTGTCCAGGTCATTGATAAAAACATTGAAGAGAACGGGGCTTAAAAATTCAGCCCTGGGGAACACCATTACTGTGTTACCAGATGTCACCTCATTTACTACAACTCTTTGAGCCTGACTGTTCAGGTAACTGTTCACCTGTCTTATATCATCACAGCAGTAAGACGACGTTCACAAGCTGTCCAGGCCCCAGGCCCAAAAGTTTCCCTGGAAGCCCTGAGCCTTGTGGGACTGTGAGGTTGGTGTGTAGATTACCTCAACTGCAGCTAAAAGCTACCAGTTTGTAAGATGCCCGCTACGTGATGAGAGGGGAAGAGACATGTAGAGAAAGGAAGGACCTCTCTTGCATCTTGGTAAATGTTAATTCGTGCTTGTCAGGTAAAACTCATGGGATGCTCTGGGAATGGGGCAGCTTGTAGGATCAGAAGGAGTTGGCTGACTACTCTCTATGCTGTATTTGGGGAAATAAAACACAAAATAGTTTTATTTCTGTGAGTTCTTTTCTTAATATTTTTCCAAAGGAACCACTTGTTTTAGTGTTAAGTGTTCCCACAGCACACAATTCCACAGTTTCTGCCAGCTCATTTTAGCTACTTTATCTTTTTTGTAATATTTATTAATCCGCTTCAACTAAGCAGAGAAAAAACTCTTGCCTCTGCAAGAGAAACCTTACCACCTACATCTCTCTGGAGATGGAAGGAAAGTTGACAGGAAATACTACATAAGAAACTAAACTAATTATTATGAAAACAGATGAAATAGCAGACAATACTGGAAAGTAATGTATTTTTTAAAATTACATTGGTATAGGGCCTACAAGTGTAGTCTCATGAGGATGTCAAACATGGAGAACAGTTGACAGAATGACAGCAAAAGATTTGATATGTTTTAATGCATATTTGTCTTTCCTCTACCTGCATGCAGGAAATAGTCACTAAATATGCAGTCCTCTGATGACTGGAAAAGATCATAAGAGAACTTGGCAGAATTTTTTTTATTTATTTCATATGGAAGCTTTTGAAAGTGACTGATTGATTTACTTGTGCCATTTTCAGGACTCTAGTTGGTGGGCTAGAAGATTTCTCTGCTTTTGTTTATTCCATTTTGCCTGAGAAAACCAATATATAAGCACTTGAAATCAATAGTTTTGTTTTGATTCTGTAAATGTATTACAATTCAGAATGGAAAAAAAGGTGAAAACAGAGAGGATAAATATTTTGCAATAATTAAGTACCATTTTCTTATGGACATGTATTTTAGAGAGTTACAGCTTCTTGTAGGACGATTAGGCATAGTCTAACATCAGAGAGCATTAAAAGCATGTAGACTATCTTCATCTGCTCGTATTTCAAATGTCACTAATTAGCAAGGTCACCATCTGATGAACTACATGGAAAAGCTTTCCAGTTAAAAATGACCAAAACCCAATGTGTTTGCAAGAACACTGAGGGAAAGAGCTGAAACTCAAGACTTCCCCTCTCCAACCTGTATACCACATTCTCTGTGTTAAAGTCAGTTGACTTCTTCGGTGATAACTCAGCCTCAGTATCTCTGAAGTTTACATACAATGGGATAGCTTCAATTGGCAGGATGAGCACCACCATTGAGACAGTCTGTGGCTTTCTAGACAGTAAAAAGTAAAGGTAAGGCCCCTGACATTCAATGGAGAGATCTGCCTGCCTCTGGGGAAAGTGGTCTAATCATGAGATCTGGTCTAGCCATGATCAAAGAAATGGTGCCATCACCCCTGCCTGTGTTTTAGGAGAAAAAGCTGGCTGCTGTTGTGGGGTTTTTTTTTGCCTTGAATATTGTCTTAAAACTTTAGCCATAGGTGTAAAATGAGGATGACACTATTCCTTTCTCTCATCTTCAGTCTCTTTATATACAATATGATCTGCATTTCAATATAAGTATGGGAGACTGAACACAGCAGTGCCAAAGACAATTGTACTGTTGGTAACGTAATAGCCCTTTTTCTGCATGCATTGTAAAAATAATACTTATTTTTTATTTAATATTTTGTTATCTTTAGACCTCAGAGTGTTCTACATAGAAAAGTATTACGATCTTTATTTCACAGTTGAGGAAACTAAGAGGCAAGTAAAGACTAAGTGAAGGCAAGTAAACCAAAGAAAAAAAGTAGGGGAAGACCCAAAGTTCACTGGCTTGTTATACCACATTAAGTAAAATGACCTATAAAAATAAGATATTTTTAACTGCATCTGATTCCTAGAGGGGAGGGAAGTCAGTTTAACAGAAAAGCTAAAAGATGCCTAAGTGATGCATTTACGATGTATTTAGTAAAGATAAACATGTTTTTGAGAGATGTTCTGTGTGTAGATATCTGTTAATGCTCCATAAATCTCTTTGAATAATTAACTTCAATTTAATTAATGTGCAATATCTGGTTTAATCTAAATGATGTGTTAATTATATTTAAGACAAGATAACACTTCATTATTTGGACTGTTTTTGGAGCAAATTTTACTAAAAGTATTTTAATTATTTTGCTGTTGGTCTAGGAGAACATATTAATTAAGCAATGAGTTCTAAACTACCAAGGTGTTTCTGTGTTTTTATTGTTTTCTAGCTGTGAACATATAGTGTGAATGAATACTGAATGATGGCAGTGTTATTAGGACCGAGGGAGAGCAGGGACTTAGGAACTGGATGTCTCATAGAGTCAAATTGACTTTGCCAGCATGAGTCTAACAGCCACAACAGCCAAACCAAACAAAATCAAACCATTATCGTTGAGGGAGACCTTGGAGCGAATGCCAAAATAGCACTGCATTCATTCCATCTCTGAAAAGATTATCACAGCAGTTGCTGTAACTACAGTGTGGTTTTGTGGTTATACTTTTGCTGCACTCTGGTGCACAATGGGGGGTTCAAACAACTTCTGGCCACTGCAGCTTTATATACCATGTACTGCTGCCTCTCTGACACCTGGCCAATGTTACACTGGTTTAATGAAGGAGCCCTTATGAATGAATGTTCATGGTTATACAGGCAACAACTATGTAGATGAATGAGAAAAAGCCTGAAAGCACTGGGTCTCCTGGTTCATTGTCACTTGGTCTCTTTCCAAAATGTTTGGGTCTCAGCCACCAGTAGTGATTTTTTAATACAAGCTGTAATTTTGCATCTCTGACTTTCTCAAAGATCACATGGTGGCCAAAACATTATCAAGCCATAGTAAAAAAATCAATATGCAGCTTAACCCCTGAATCCTGTTCTGCAGTCTTAATTACAGTAACAATGAATCTAGTGTTGCAAGAGCCGTCTGACTCGGCCTATTCATGGGATCAGTATGTTTGCACTCATTATAAACCTGCTGGGATGAAATTTTCTTTCAAAAGCATTAAATGTCTTATGCAGGCTTTGGGTGGTTGTACACATTTTGAACATTCTGTGTAAACACTCCATTTGAGAACGGTTGGAACAGGGAAATAAATATGTACCTACATGTAACCTTTACCAAGTGCCAGTCTGAACTTCCGGTTTTCACTCTTTGAAAATCTGATATAAGTGCAGAGATCCTGCAGGAGCACAGACAGACTATTCCAGGCTGTGTGGAAAAAAAAAAAAAAAAAGAATAAAAAAGTTGCACAAGTTGTGATCAACAGAAACATTTAGTATATTTTTGCTAGACTGTACTGCCTTAAGAAGACAGTGTCTCATCATCGTGAATCGGTTCTCTTCTGACCCTGAAATAATTCTTCACAAGTGTCCCTCATAAACACTCTGAAAACTGTGGATTTACACATTTCTGCAGATATGAGAAGAGAGGCTAGCAGAGTATGTAGAAAGAATATGAAACCAATCCTTTACAAGAACATTCTGTATGTTGTAGTTCTCTTTCAGTGCTGGTGATGCCTATCAGCACTGGTGTCTATGAAGAAAATCCCATTTTCCTCATTCCAGCACATTGTATGCATCCAATCACCTTCAGTTTTCTCTTCTGGTTTTTGAACAACTCAACAGGACAATATATCCTGTAAAATGCTGCTAGTGTGCAAATCTGAAATTTTGGGAAAGTGAGGCCTGATCCTATTGCCCTGAAATCAGTGGGCACATTGACAAGATACAACTCTTAGGTTTGTAATCAAGAGATTAGGCAGAACCAACAGTTCTAGTTCCATCTCGTTTCAGCTGAGCTACTGTTTTTCATTAGTGTTAACCTCTTTTGTCTCGGACAACCTAACTTTGTCATTCTTTGCTTCACTAAAGTCTAGTAGAATAAGTACTAGGCTAGTAGGGTTAATTCTTCTGCTGGTGACGTGGTCTCATTAAACATCAGACAAAGCTCTAGCCACTTATAAAGTCTCCCATGCATACTACTATCAGGAAGTTTTAATGAAGCTTTGGTTAATTTTACAAGTAGTTCAGTTGCCTTTCTAGTGTGTTGTGCAGATAATTTTCAGTGCAGCTGCAATCTTTTAAAGTTATTGAGAAACAAGTGTGAATGCTGAGAATATATTGTGATACTTTAACTTCATTCATGAGAAGGTGCAACTGCCACAGACGGTATTGCAACTCCAAACCCTGCTGGTGATGAACAGCATGGTAATATTAATTTAAAACAAAAATGTAGAAGTCAAATCACAATGCTGTTGAACAGCACTGGAAAACCTTGACTATCCTGAATGAAAGGGCTTGGCTAAATTGTCATGCAAATCTTGGTTTTACAGGCAAGCTGTTTTTAATAAAAGCACTTGGTGATTTCTCTTATTCTAATTAGGTTAACTTCTTTTTCCAAAATGTAATAACTAGAATAAAAAGAGATTTGAAGATAACATGCTTCTAAACTTGTTTGATTGCAATAGTAAGTTATTAACTGTTTATCAACTAATTATTTGGACATTTCAGACATTTCTGGAAGACAACTGTATCTCTTCCTGTGCCTTTTGTAAATGTGTGTGGTTTACTATTTTGGCAGCATCCATTGAAAACCAAGTTTGAACTACATTTTAAACATTAAAGAGATATAGAGAATAAGTTACATAATTTGCCATTTCATAACAAGCAGGACACTTCAGTGAAACTTAACCTTATAGAAAAGGAGAGTTGCCTGTGATTTCTTTTTAAGTGTTTTTAAAAAACCTGTTGCAGAACACTATTGTACCTCAACGGACAGTGTGAAGCGATGCCTCCTTATTAAGAAAAAAAAAGTTTTTTCATGGGCTGAATGGAGTGATTTTGATTCCTATTGTTGTTGTCATCTGTTAGAGACTTAAAAAAAATGAAAGCATATGACTTTTCATAAAGCAAGAACATTGGCATAAAAACAGACTTTGAGCATCACCAGCTTAATTTACTGTGCACTAATATGCAGTAGAATGCACCGACTGACTCTCATACTGATCTCTGAACAACGTGTCTCCACTCTCTGCTGAAATGATTGTCTTTCTTCAGCTTGCTCTTTCAGCCAGGGTTCATCAAGAGTAGCTATAGGAAGAGCTCCAACAGCAAGACAAGACACAGAGGAAGTACTTAAGGGGTTGTGCCAGAATGATCTTAAGGACTGAAAGGTTTCAGTCATATTTTCTTCCTGAAGAAGATGCATCAGGTTCAGACTGGTGCTTGTAGGTTCTCCTAATTTGTGTTGTTCATCTGAAGTTTAATGGGCAACCTTCAATTTTTTGCCTTTAGGACCCTATTCACACTCTGTCATCTCCTTTAGGGTGCCAGTCAGCCTTCATTTGAGGAAATAGTTAACAACGTACTTGTAATCTATATAATTTTCATCTAAAGAATACTGCAGTACATAATAGAAAGCAGCTGTTGGAAACTCCTGCTGACTGGAGCTGTTCTTAATACAGAATTTTTATTTTGTCTCTCAGATGATTATACCCTATTAGCCATATCCAAAATCATAACTGTAAGATGACTGAATAAAAATCTATCTTTTATGTTCAGACAAAACAGGTATTATTTTGTCCAATTATATGCTATTGCAGAAAGACATCACTGTTCTTGGGTAGGATTGTGTTACACCAGTATTTGTAATGATGTGTTGCCATTGATACAAAATGTTATTTACAGAGACTGTAAGGAAGGCTGGGTTGTTCATAATGTGGAGATTATAATTATTTTCTAAAATAACCCAAATCTTTCTAGAGTGGATTTTGCATAAAAACAACAAAACATATTTTTACTGACTTTACCAACAAAGCATTTGCCTCTTTAATTTAAATTTTAGTAGGCATAGCTGGGAAAGGAGTGCAAGAGAGATGCTGTTATGGCATTTTTTTCTAGGAAAGAGCAGTAAGTAGTTAAATATGTTTGTAATGTAGGAGGGGTTTGTAATCATGATTCCACCTATTTAATGTCCATTCATACTGGGTTACTGAATTCAGCCTAAATGCTCGCATAGCATTTTAAGTTAATGAGATAATGGAAATCTAAAAGTGAAGTGGGAATAAACTTCAAGTGCTTCCAAAATCTTGCATCCCAATTCTGATTTCTTATTAAACATATTTTGCATTTGAGGAAGAAAGAAAACAAGGATGTGTATAATTCTGATAATATCCCAAAACCACACTATGTACGCAAGCTGTGCATACCATGCAAATCAGAGTAAGATATAAAAAAGTCTTTCAACAACTTAAAAAAAAATGTTATTATCCTGAGTGTTTTACAGTGCTATTTCAGGCCTCAGTATTTTAGGAAATCTTCCTTAGAATACAGCAATATTATGATTGGGTAAGAAGAACATATCAGACAATGGGGAAATATCTCTTCTAAGTGTCAAGAATATTTCTAAGCAGAGCCCTTTCAGGCTTTAAAGCACCTCTGCTGAAAACCCAGGGTGTGGGTTCAGGGTTGAGAGGGAGTGAATGGGTGGGGCAAAAGGGAAGGGAAAGCTTAATACCTAATTAGAGAACTGCAGCTTTCCCTTTCTTCACCACTACATGGACACGCACAGAAGTGTGTTATAGAATGACCTTATGACTCTAGTTAAGCAGCAGGCAGTAGCATAAAATGGAACCTTTACATTTTCTTTTTGTTAGACATGTCAAAAGTTTAAAAAGCTGTTATTTTAAGAGTCCTTTTTTTCCCTCCCTGTCATGGTTTATAAATCCATGGAGACAGTTTTTGCTAAACACCTGGTGGGCTGCGGCAGGGACAGGGAGGGTTTCACTCACCACTTAGAGTCATGGGCAAGAAACCGACACGACTTGTGAAGAACAAGAAAAACAACTGAATTTTATTAACTATTTACAACAAGAAAAAAACTGCAAGATATTGAAAGAGAGAACACCATCTTACAAAAAGGCACTTCTCCCCCACCCCTCCCTTCTTCCCAAAGCCCAAAGGCTTTGTTCTGTACCTTCTTCCCCCTAGCAGCACAGGGGAGCAGGGAGTGGGGACTGCAGTCAGTCTGCCGCTCCTTCTACCTCACAGTCTTTCTTGGCTGCCACGTGGAGTCCCTTTCTCACATTGAGAGTCCTTCTCCAGAACTTCTCTGGTGTGAGTCCTTTTCCAAATGGGGCTACAGTCTCCCGACAACTTCTAGTTCCTGTGTGGGGTCCTCCACGGCTCTTCACCACGTGGCAGGGGAAATGCTGAGAGCGTTCTCTTTCATGGTTCCAACTCAGTACCTGTGTGGCCACCTCCTTCAGCATCTTTCTTCTCTCTTCGCCTTCAGGTCTTCATCTGCTCCCAGCAAAAAGGGCTCCCAGGCGAGCCATGGTGGATGCTTGGCCTACGGCAGGTCGGTTTGATGTCCAGACTGGCCTGGCCGAGCCGGGCCCTGCCCAGGGCCGTGCCAATCCATTGTTCTGTGCCCCCTCTTCAATATGTCATTTGCAGAGGTGCCAATTGGCTCAGCCCCAGCCTGGTGAGGGTCCAGCCTGAAGCTGGGAAACTTTCAGCAGTCTCTTACAGAGGCTAGGTGGTGGTGCCCTTCCCCCACACCCCCCTCAGTTACCAAATTTGGGGGGGGGGGGGGGTTGACTCGTTAAGAGTCATTTAAAAGAGGAGCCACCACTGTAACCCCTCCATTGCTGCCAGCAGCAGTCTGGAAGCTAGGGGAACTCTTAGCAGTTGCTTAAGTAGCCATTACACCCCTCCTTGCCACCAGACAAAACCCCTCACGCAAAACCATAACACTCCCCTCAAAAGATTTCTGTTGCAGGGGGAAAAATGTTTCCTACCACCAGAAATACTATACTTATTCTTCTCCCCTATTAAACTTGAAAAATTTTGCACATAAAATTTAGTACCAATTTCTACTCTCTGTATTTTAAGTATATATCCAGCAGTGCTTCAGTAGGGTCACTTTTCAGTCATACGGACATCTCTCTGGAGATGCCAAGGCAACAAAATTCAGTATATTTGTGTTTTTTTAGAGGAAAGCACATAACATTTTAGAGGCACCTGAGGAGCTGCATCTGTTTGACTTACGACTTTTCCCAGAAATGTAGAATACTACCATGATACAAGCCTATAAGGGAAACATCCATAGCTGATCTGACGATATTTTTAGCCTAAAGAGTAGTGAGAAGGTTTAGACAAGTTGGGCAGGAATTGTTTTAACTTTCTTGCCTGAAGATACTGAGAATAACTGTCTGGAATCCGGTAGTGCCCTGGAATACATCTGAAACCCTCATAAGCATCCACCCTTCCTTTATACTGAAAAGTTCGCAGTAACAACTGTTTAAAAGAACAGTCCCTTTAGAGATCAGATAATCCCTAATTTTACATGTGTTAATTATTATGCTTTAAGTCACTAATTAAAGACAGATTTTTTCTCTTTCTTTATTTGGCTTTTTGTAAGCCATCCATGAGGTTATTCTCAGGGGGCATATTTTAAAATGTATAAAATAGGCGTTACTGCACCAAAAGAGAAAAACAAAGTTCCTTAAATACAGGGGACACAGCAAGCTGCAATGTAGCAACAGAAGAGTAAGCAAAAAAGGAGGGAGGTCCACTCATCAGCTTGGAAGCTAATAAGCAATGAGACATGAAGTTGTAAGAGGGGGGGATATGGAAGAGTTTTTCATTTCATGTTGTTATTCTTCTGTTCCTCCATATTCAAGACTGGACTCTGAATTATAATCAGATCCAGGTTCAGCACTTTAACAGTCCTGCTGGTTTCTTTGGAACTTCATCTACACTTGAAGTTCTGTCTTTTCATTTTGCTAAAGGATAGCTTCAAAACTTCATGCCTTTCTTTCTCAGTCTGGCCCCAAAAAGTTTGGAAATAGAGAAGATTTCTTCTATGATTTGGTCTAGCATTTATTTCATGAAGCCAAGTACTCCAGAGTGATTTGGTAGTATTTCTGCGGTAGAAATACTTTGATATATATGAGGGAACTCAGCCTGCTCCATTAATCAATGTAGGGAAAGCCAGACAGAAACAGATTTGTGAACAGCTTGTGAGTCATATCATCAAAATGTTGTAAACTTTGGTAATCTAAAATGGAAATATTTTTTGAGTATCTGATGGTGTAGGACCTTTAAATTAGTCTGGGAAAGAAATATATATCCACATTTTGAAGAGACTGAGCATTATTTTGGCAATAACTTGATGTTGTTGATTAGGCTGTTGGAGCTGGAATAACAAGAGAAAAAAATATTTTGTATATCTTTAGTCTTTCTTATTGAGTCATTTATGCAGATAGTCATGTAGAATACAAACAGCTGATGGCTTCATCTAGTCATGCCGTTGGCATTATAAAGAAACCAAGCTTTACCTGGAAATGGAAGAAATACTTCTGTAATTTATTTATCTTTTACTTTAGCCCATTTTAATCTGATAAACTAGAAAACAAGGTCTAAACTCCTTTCTTTAAACAAAAATAGGACAAGTTTAGCCACTGTGTAATGATATCAACTTCAAAGGAAAAGGATTGAGTGCATATTTGGCAAGAATACATCATATTGTTTTATGACATTTACCTTATTTCAGAAAGTTTGAGGTTGGGCTTATTAACTGTTACGAACTTCAACAGCAAAAGAAGGAAGGCAAACAGGACAACAATACCTGTTAAATTGAAATAGTCCTTTCAGAAATTAATAATAACCTGATATGCCAATGATTTTAATGTCTAGGTTACATATTCATGAAAGTATTGCAGCTTAATCTCACTAACTCCTCAAAAAATTCTTTGCATTTATAACAGTGTAGGCCTGGTTCTTAGAGGTAAGTAGAATTAGGTCTTATCTCTAGTAGCATAGAGTTAAAATATTTTTGGCATCCTCTGAGTCATTCTGAATAGGCGGGCTGTTTCTGTAGTCTCGTGGGTACACTAGAGCTAAATTCTCAGCTGACATGAATTGATGCAGTTGCAAGGAAGTCAGTGTAACTTCCTCAGTTTCTAACAACTGTAGCTTTGGCCTATTTCTTCAAAACTCTGCAAGAAATAGTTTGTACTCTTATACAATAAGGGCTGCCTGCCACTGTAACATCACTCCCTAAAGTATCACTTTCTGCACAGTTATTTATTAATTTTTAGGCCCATTGACTAATGTAACGCATTGCATACGTTCAGCTTTCCTCAATGTCCACATTATATCAGATTCTGTTGAAAATGTACTCTCTCAGCAAACTTTGATTTATGTCAAGGGGCATAGAATTGAATGTCAATATTCAGCCAATTTTTGTATTGAACATGCTGGTTTTTTTCTAACCAGCATGCAAATATGACATTACTAACAAACTCTCTCTCATATCCTGAGGTATGATAAAGCAATTTTTAGCATGGTATTTTCTCTTTCATTGTCCAGCATCTTTTGAAGTTATAATAAATTTTAATCCAATGCAAATATCAAGAAAAAAGGCAGTAAATGCTGATGAAACTCTGCTCCTGTTTGTACAGGTGTAACATCTTGTAACATCAGGATATTTTTTTCTTTACTTTCTTTGGTTCTTTTCTTTGTTTTTACAAATCATATTTAAAGAGAATGGAACAATGCACTGTACAAGCATGACCACACTCATCTGGGAATTCTTATCTTGGGTTAGAAGAGTTAACTGTAAGTTTGGAAGGCTTTGGAAACAGAAGAGAAGGGGGAAAGTGTCCACACATCCTTTAAAATCAGAATATGATACAGCCTGTAATGAATGGATGCATGACCACACTACAAAGAAATAGACATTCATGTTTCTCCTTACAGGACATACCATTAAATGTATGCAAATATACTTGTCCTTTAAATATGTGCAAAAATTAACCTCTGGTAAGAGAAGATCTAAACGTCAGGACATATTATGTCAAAAGTGGATTCTTAAAGATAAGATTGTAAACGCAGACAGAGACAACAAAATAAGAATTGTCAGGTTTACACAGGAAATTGTCTCTTATGGATTGAGGAGCTTAAATTCGATTGCCAATTTTAAATAGTGACCTCAATTTTTATAAATAACTGTAGTGCTTATTTGAGTAATTTACGTGTATGTGATCTACTCTATACTCTTTACATGTCTTCCTATAGCCGATGTTTTCACTCTGTCTTTGACTTCAGATTTGGACCTGGCTCACAAAGAGTTTGGTAAACCATAGTTACTTTCTTGGATTCTGCATTTAGCATTTCATTTTATCCTCTAAACTCACAAGTCTGATTTTCAATTTAAATTATATTTTGTGCTTTAGTTTCTTAGCTTCATGTGCTTTTTTCATGTCCTTATAATTATCTTTCTCTTATGAGTCACCAGTCTGTACTTTCTCTTTTTTCATGTATTTCTCATCTATACCTTTTACTTTGGTTATTAATCTTCATTTATATGTTATTACTCACACACCTACTTCCCCTTTCTTCAAGACTCCCTTTCGTGCATTCTTATTCTATCACACCCCAATGCTCATTTTTGTTTCAAGGTGATGGAAGTAGCTTAGAATTAGGCCATATTGGGTTAACAGTTACCTTCTGGTGTTACTACAATTGTAAGCCCATCACTTGCTTCACAATGTATTTGGCAGAGCACACCTGACTCAAAGCAGTGAAGACAAATTGATGTGTGTGTTACTGGGAGGCTTCATGTATCTAAGAAAAGGCTGAAAAATTCAGTGTGTCTTGTGTTTATAAAAACCAAAGCATAACCAAGGCTTTGTTATATAGATGTATAGCTAGGTCTGGTGGTATTAGCATTGGTCTCTTATTTTTAATTGATTTCTTGATTGCATAGCACATCTGACCTGGGATTTTGTAAACTAAAGAATTCTCTGTATTTTTCTATATATTTCTCTAAAACTCAAACCAAACTTCACTCAATTTTGGAAGAAGGTCAGTTACACTTTTGTTAGCATTTTTTTTATTTCAGAAAAAACAAATAAAGATAGTTCTCGACGGCAATATTTCACCACCAAATTTACCAAAGAGTCAGGTATTGCATAAAGTCCATTACATGAACATATTGAAAAAGAGTTTTCAGTCAAATGATGCCTTCTCCCTGAGGCTAAAGATTCAGAAAGCTTTTCAACATATTCTGTCTTCCAAAACAGTATTGTAATTATTTTAGTGCCATTTTCTTTTTATGGATCTTCACATTATATAGCTAGTATTTCCATTGCAATTCAGGACTTCAATGAACTCCAGGTTTAGCTAAAGTTAGTGTTGTTTTTGCTCTGACTTTAAGAAATCTAGACTTCTCACCTCTCTAAGAACAAACACCACATGCCATGTGGTGCCTATGAGGTCTCAAGAAAAAACAAGAAAAATATTATTATTTATATTATTTTATCAATCTGGAATTTTCAGAATACAACTAGATATTCAAACAACAGATTTAGTTTGATACTTGACAAGCTGTTTGGATTCCAAGGAGATCTGCCAATTTGTTTCACCTTGAGGTGAAATAAAAAGTTATACTGAATAAATCTCTTGGATTCAGCTCAGCCATTAAAAAGGTACTGAATCATCTTAACATCCACTTCCTTAATAGTAAAGGTAATACATCCTTAAATATTTTGTGTGTTACATCTGCCGCAAAAGTTATTGAAAGCTTTCCTTCAGCAGATAGCTGGCTGCAGGGTCTAGATTTCAGCCAGCTCGCATCCATTAAATATTTTAATATTGAGGGAAAATAACTTTAAAATCAATAGCAAAGATGGGGGTGGGGAAAATTCATTCTCTTTGGCCAGAGCAGGAAACATTAGTGTAAAATTTGTCATTTTCTTATTCAACTCTCTCCATTTGGTTTTGATTTAGTACTAGACCTCGGAAACCAGAGACGACATCCATTCAAAAAAGCTGTTTCAAATTATGTGGAGCAAGTTTTTAAACACATTAGCAACAAGAACAAGCTGTCCTCATGCTAACTGGTCCTGCTTTGTTCTTGATTGTGGAAAATCTCACTTTAACTGCCCTCTAATTTGTTGCAGATAGCTACTGCACCAGCAGCTGCCTTGGCATAGGATTAAACACACATGAAAACATTATTTTTCCACACAAATTATTAGCAGTGCCAAAAGCCACAAAATCCCTTTTGGAAAAATTATTTTCTATTTTCCTTTTTTCCTGTTTTCATATATTTATTATTACAGTTCTGCCCCCCACATCCTTCTCCAAAGTCTTTCTCCCTTCAATCCTTTAAAAAGCACTTGAAAGGAATTACAAATGATAAAATTTCTTGTTTTTCTAATGCAGAGATGCAGACATTTTCTCTGAGCTCGTTGAAAACACTGCACTTCATCTTGCAAGAGCTGAGAATCTGTCTATGACAATGTCAAATTCTTGAAACTTACAGCAGTTTCTCAGTAGCTCTAAGTACCTAAACTAAAGACAAGACACAGGGAAAACTACCAGCATCGCATACTCTCTCTTTCAGATATTTTAAATTGTTTTAAACAAGAATAAATATGAACAGTCCAGAACCCTATTACAAAATGGGAGGGAAGGAATTCTTAAAATTGCTGTCATCTACCAATAATTGCATTTTATGCCTTATCTGTGATGTCATTGACATTTCTCAGCACACCGGTTTCTGCAGTATTATTTGTAAGCATCTGGAATTTTTGTGAATGGTGACCAGGGAACAGCTAGGCACTCACTTTTTATGATGGCTGAAAGGATCCTTGGTGACTAACTCAATATGCAAAGAAATATGAATCTACTCTTTGTTTCACCAGTGGGGAATGCCAGAGGATTTGGTGGTGGTGGTTTCTCTATATGTGCAAACTTTGCCTTTATTCCATTTCATTGACTAATTTTGACACGTTTTCACCCATGATGCCATACCCTTTGAAAAAAGGTTGCTTCCCACCAAACTGACTAAAAGAGAAAGTTGTTTGACAAAGGAGGAAAATTGGTGACATGACTGTTAGCACACCTGGTTGTCTCTTCTGTGAACTTATTCATTGACTTCTGTCCATTCCAGCTGAAAGGATTAGTATTGCATTTTCTTTTCCATCCTTCATATGGAACTCCAGGAGTGCCTCTTGTGGCTTGTTGGAAATGCATGTCAGATTTGGTTGAACACATGGCTAAGTTTGGTTGAATCTAATCAAGAAATGTGTATCCTTAGCTGAGGTTTAAAGACAATATTTGTTATACAGTATACCTATGAATAAGCTTTCCTCTACAAGGTTTCATAGCCTGGCGGTGATACTTATTGTAGAGGTGGGTAAGGGCTAGCAGGGATATGATGAAATCAAGATGAGTGATGAAGTTGACACACCTGAGGGACGGAATGCCAACAAGCTCGAGAAGTGGGCCCACGTGAACATCATGCTGCTCAAAAAGGCCAAGTGCAAGCACGGTCCTGTACCTGGGTCAGAGTAACATCCAGTATCAATACAGGCTGGAGGAGGAAGGGATTGAGAGCAGCCCTGCAGAGAAGGACTCGGGGGTACTGGTGGATGAAAAGCTAGACACAACCCAGCAATGTGTGCTTGCAGCCCAGGAGGCCGGCCATAATCTGGGCTCCATCAAAAGAAGCGTGACCAGAAAGTTGAGGGAGGTGATTCTCCCCCTCTACTCCACTTCTGTGAGACTCTACCTGGAGTACTGTGTCCAGATATGGGGCCCCCGACATAAGAAAGACATGAACCTGTTGGAGCAAGCCTAGAGGAGGGCCAGGAAGATGGTCAGAGGGATGTAACACCTCTCATATGAGGAAAGGCTGAGAGAGTTTGGGGTTGTTTAGCCTGGAGAAGAGAAGACTCCAGGAAGACGTCATTGTAGCCTTTCAATAACTAAAGGGGGTTTATAAGAAAGATGGGGACAGACTTTTTAGTAGGACCTGTAGCAATAAGACAAGTGTTAATGGTTTTAAACTAAAATAGACTAGATGTAACGATTTTTTGTTTTTGTTTTTTTTTACAGTGACAGTGGCAAAACACTGGAACAGGTTGCCCAGAGAAGTGGTAGATTCCCTGTTCCTGGAGACACTCAAGGTCAGGTTGGACAAGGGTCTGAGTAACCTAATCTAGTTTCCCTAGAAATCATTTTGGGTGGGGATGGAATTCAAGGGTCCTTTCCAACCCAAATTATTCTGTGATTTTATGATTCTGTTATATAAGTAAAGACTCCTGATCCTGTAAGTTGAAATTCCATTTGCTCCTCCCATGTTGCCTCTGATAGTTTGTTGCTCCATCACTTCCTGTTTTTTCCTCTTCCTCTTTTAACCAAAGGTGGTTGATCATTCTTGTACTGGTTAGGACTTGGACTGATGCTACCTCTGGTTATGATGGTATTTCAAATTATTCTAAATGAGTGATATTTCAAATCACTCTCATATAATCCCGTTGTCAATCTCATAAGCTTCCGATTTTTGGTTATTGCTGGTGTCTAGTACCTCAGTCTTAGATCTGTTTCCCCAGGAGTTTGTCCCCCATCAGGTTTTCCTTTTAGGATATCTTTTCCATTTGCCTCTGTGGCATTATATATGGGCTGAAGAATGTGCTTCTGGATAACATGGATAATATTGTTACAAAGTATTTATTAATAGTATCATCTACAGTTTCAGAAGTAAATAATATAGTAACTAAGATCCTATCTTCTTTGGTGACTTATCTTTCAACAAGGCCAAAATGTTTCTTTTTTCCTCCCTACATAGTATCACTCAAAAGATAAGATTGAAGTGCTGTTGACATAATATTTTTGCCCCAGTCTCAGTTTTATTACCATGTGTTTTGTTGTTTTGGTTGGGTATGGTTAATAATGAACTACCCACAAGTTGGCTGTGTGACCAGATTAACTGTGAATATTAAATAGGATATATGTATGAAGTAGATGGTTCACTGTGCTGAAAAAGCACTAGGAAATTTTTAGAAAATTGAACCTGCTGCCATATTGACCAGGAAATTATTTCTCAGGTTCAGTTAATGATTTAGCCATGTGCACCATGATTTAACCTGTGCTCAAGAACAGCTGCCAGCAGATGTTGATTACCACATACACAAGTGGTGACAGCTACATGCTGTTAGCATTTCAAGAGAAGGTGGTGCAGTCAATCATTAGGAATGAAAAAATGTCCAAACTGCCTTTTCATTGGGTATGATTAAGAAAACCTGAGAGAGAGGACTGACAGATTTTAATCTGAATAATCCACAAAGTGTTTAAGGCATAAAAGAAAATGAGTTCCTAAACCTAGACACTCCTCCATGAATGAACACTGAAGATATTTGGGTATGCTTGAGAGCTGGATCATCAATTATTTTAGAACTAACAAAACCCTTGGCTTTATTTCAGATTACATATATGTGCATGTTTTCCTTTTATTTCTGACCACCTATTCTTTAAGCTTTGTGATTTGTAATTAATGTTGATTTATGATTTTTTTTGTCCTTGCTGAGTTTAGCTTGTATTGAAGGTGATTTCAGAGTAATTAGCCAACACTCATTTGGCAAATGCTTTGCAAAGTTACATAAAGAAGGAAGACCATTCCCAGTGACCAGCATCTTGATCCAGATTATTCAAAGTCTCATAGGGAACATCATCTATTCAGCTCCAAAGTTCAAAGGTGGATCTGGTAATGCAGTGCTCTGTGTGGAACAGGTATCTCTTGGTGACCAGCACTAATTGGCAAGGCTCCTTCCCATGCAGCATATGCTCAAACTCTCCTAATCCCTGGGGAGTCTAGTATTAATCTCCCTCAGGTAGTTTATCTGTACTTTATTTCAGGAAAGTTTAATTTTTAATTTCAGTTTGTTAGCAAAACTCACTTCTTGAAATTTCCTAGAATTTTCCAATTTGTGGTTACAATAATGAGATTTTCAGAATTCGTGCACTGATCCTTCTCTGATCCTTCTCTGTAGGATCAGGAACTCAGATCTTCAGATCATTTTTTTCCCACTCATTCTCTGTTTCATATATAAAAACTATCCACTAATAACTATTCTCATCTGCTTAACTGTTCTGTAAAACCCATCTTCTTCACCTTATTTCTATGTAAAATCAATAATTTTCGACTGTCATATGATTCCTCACAGTCTGAATAGGTAAAAGTTAATGTTTTTCTTCTATTTTTACTTCTCCCTTCAAAATTTGTTCTTACATCCATTGAAGCCAGAAAGGACATTCAAATAAGGCTTATGGGACTGTACTTGCCTGGAACACACTTTCTCCCTTTTGAAAGTATAAGCATATTTTCTTTTTTCCCACAACACAATATTGCCTGGACTCAATAGGTGTTGTAAAACATGCAGTACTAGTTACCACAGATTTATCTGCCTGTACTTTCAGGGTTCAAGCACGGAGAAGAACAGCTTATCCAGCTTGAATCTATTGTAGTTTTAAAATTTTTCTCCCGGCTCCATTTGAGTAACAACTCTTTTCATACTGTGTCCTAACCTTTGTTTCCTTCAGTGTTGTAGTTTTTGTAGAAAACTGAATTGAAATATTCACTTTGTTTTGGGCTACAAAAAGAATCAGGGAAACCAAAACTTCATATCCAGTTTGATATATTTTTCAGAGTAATTTCACATGACTTTTACAAATTTCTTATTTTACCTCTATGCTTCTCAAACTCTTGAAAAACAGCTTTCTTTACTAATCAGTTCCTTTTTCTGTTCCCTGAAAGATCTGTACATTTTCCCTGATATGTTTCCTGAGGGAAATTCATCCAGAGCAATTCCTACAAGGTTTGTTTTTTTGTTTTTTCCTTCTTCATGGTATTTAGTACCTTAAACGCAAAGAAATAATTTTTAAAGTTTGATATTTTTCTTCACTTAGTGTTGAAAAAGGCATTATTTTCCCAGTTCCATTATCTTCTGGCTACCATTTTCAGTTTGGCTTCAGCCTGCAGTCCCACTTCCTGTCGCAAACACTGGACCATACAGCGGTGGCTGTAATTCAGCGATGTGGATCTGTTTAACCTTGTAAAAGACTTTGCTCTGCAGGTTTTCATTCCAATGTTCAATACCCTGGCCAAATCATGAGTTTGGCAGTTAAGGAACAAGGAGCTTGGCTGCAGCTCTGTGGTCTGGGCCGGCCTCATCGCCAGTTGAAATTTATTCATATCTCAAGAGTGGAGGTCTTTCTGGAAAGAAGACAGAGATCTGTTCTTTCCTGAGGTGTGATAATGGCAAAATGGTGGTTGTATCAGAATTAACAGTAATACTTTTATCACTTAGTGGTCTCCCTGGCTGCCTTCCACTCAAAAAAGCTGAGCTAGAAAACATCCCTCCTTTTTCTTCTCTTGTGTGGCATCAGTGCTGCTTAGGAACTTCAGAATACAGATTGTAAAGCAGGGATAAGGCTTTTCAACTTCAAGATCTTGTCCTTCAACTTTTACAGTTCCTTTTCTCTGAGAACTCTGTGTGAGCTATCCTGTTACTGCATGGAGGTCACAAGCTTCTCTGGTATCTCTGTAGGAAAAAGGTTAGGAAAAAAAAATATTAGAAAGGATAGGAAATATTAGGAGAGACCATATCTTCTAGGTCTTCTATCTTTAAAAGTGTTAAATCTGTTTCTTTCTGCAGCAGAAAGTGTGCAGCACCAGCTCCAGAAATTGATTTGAAATTAACACATTCTTATTCTCAAATGGGGAAAAATCCCCACCCTCTTTTTGAGTTTTACCCATAATATATTTGAGGAACAACCCCGAAGAAGATGCAGAGAGTCTTAATAGAAAAAAGATTCTTCATTCTTCAGGTAATGGGATGAAACATGGACAAGGTTTTCACTCTAGAAATTAACCTTTTGATATTAATTATTTGCCATTTCTGAATTAACATTTTCAGAAAAGGCAAGAGTATGTTGTTTCATTTAGTGATGACCTACATCCCTGGAGCTTTAAGTGTGTCACAGAGTTGCCATGAAAACTGAACCCCAGGCTTCTGATGTTATGCTCTCACTAAAATTGTACTGTGTTCTTGAAATAATTGCCTTGTGATGACTTCGTGTATGTCTACATATGTACACTTTTCTCTTTCAAAAATTTTATGGCTGCTGAGTAAGTCATATTTGATCTCTGATTCTCCAGTTTTGCCATGCCATACAGATTAGAGATGAGCTGTAAAGGAGAAATAGTATTTCTCCTGTGAAACTTGGGAAAGATCTTTGAGGGTAAGCCACATCTCCAATTGTTTGTTCAGGTGGTTTGATTCTAGCTGCTGTATATTTTTTGACATGTCTCAGAAAAGTTTTTCTCACCCCTAGACAAAATATAGAAATATAGGTTCAGTGACTAATAAGAAACACAAAGGAACAAATTCTGTTCTTAATTATACTTTTACAAATCCAGAATAAATTCCCTGAAGCTCATTCAGTTAATTTGGATTTATCCCAGATGTAAGAATGAACCCAGTCCTCATCACATTCTTTAGAAATTCTTCTGCCTTAACAGGCACCCACCATGATAGAAGAAATACATGTTTGAATGAGCACATAANTCGTTCTACCCACATTGCAGTGTACCCAGAGAGACCAAGATAATTACTTTTTCCAGAAGAATGAAGCATATTCTCCTTTCCCTCATTCCGTTCCATCTTTTTCTGCTGACTCTTGACATTAATCCAATACCTCCCACAGTGTTACTAAACTGAAATTTAAAAAGCAAAAAAAAACCCCACCAAATCCAACATTTATTTTCTTTTTTTTCTCAACTCTTTTTGGTAAATTTCCATTTTATCTACCATTAGAAGCATTCTACTTCAAGAAAAGGAGAAAAATGCAAACTTTTTTTTAAGGGCTATAATTTTTGATTATACTGTGAATTTTTTCAAAATGTAAAATGAAGCTTGCAGATTTCAGCTTCTATAACCTATGTGGTATCACTGATACACAAAAATATTTTATAAATTCTAACTGGATGTCAAAATGAACAGAACTGTGGCATCACAGAATTGGAAGGAACTTCTAGTAATCACTTAGTCTCATCACCTTCTCAAAGCAGGGTTACTCTAAAGTTAGATGAATTTACTCAAGACTATGTTCAGGAGCGTTGAATATCTACGAAAATGGAGATTTAATATATTCTCTTGGCAGCCTGCCCCAGTGTTTTAACATCTTCTTTGTGAAGATCTTTTTTTTGTGTTTATTTGTCTAGACTTTCTCTTGCTGCAGGTTATGACCATTCCTTTTTGTCTTTCTGCTGGACACCTCCTAGAAAAGTCTGACTCTGTCTTCATCATAACCTCTTCTTTTAGTTGATGACAGAACCATGATTGCTTCAGCTTTCTCTTCTTGAATCTATATTTATACAACTTCCTTAGCTTCTTCTTGTACATGTGCTTCAGCTTATAACCATCTTGGTTGCCCTTCCCTGGATTCCCATCAGTTTTTCAACATTTTTCTTATATTTGTATGCAATACCCTGATGTAGTCCAACAAGAGCTGAACAGAAGGCAATAATCACTTCCCTCTGACATTTGTTTTGCCTGGATGACTTTTCTACATGTTGTTGCTAGCTTCTGGGATACTGGCTTGCAGCTCAGAAGTTCAGGGCAGATACCTGGTCATTTTAAATTCTCATTGCTCCATTGATTTCAAAATGACTAAGAAAATTTACATGAGATGAAGAATTTCCTCTTGAAGTGACAAAGCTAAAATGTACTTTGGTATGTCAGCAGGTGCTGAGCTTTGAGACTATGACGTGTTCCATTGAAATCAGTGTCAGACACCTTTTCCTATACTGTGTATGTTGAACATTTCCTAGGCAGTGGTCTACACTTTTTCCTTCCAAGTTTCAAGGGAATGTATCTGTAGTTAAAAAGATTAAGATAGCCACTGAAGTATTGTGTGCTGCCATAGACATAAGTATATTCTCACGTACAGGCACACAAATACAGTGAACACTTCCTTAAAAGTCTTTCTTCTGCACAAGTGATATAAGATTTGCAAAATAAAAATGATAATTTCTTTCCACACTAATTTCTCAAGTAGGAGAAGTAGTTACAGTTTTTCACATCACTTTAGCCAAACCTCCTAAACTTACTATTGCATTCTGAGGCAGCAGAAGTCAGGGACCAGAATCCTCTTTACTTCCAAAGGCTAATCCTTTTCAATAAAATACCTACAATGCTACATTGTTAATATATATTTTTAATAGTCATATAGTCAGACATTAGACTTTGTCATCAGTTACCTAACTAAAAGTAGAACTTCTATAATTTTCATACTTAAATCTCCATAACTTAGGCTTCTGGAGGGTACACAGTAGTGCTCAGCTCTTTAATCGATGGGAACTTAAGATAAAAGAGATCATCTGACTTACCATTTAATAATAATATCTACAGTGGGCTAATGCAAGGAAATTAGAAGGTTTTTTTGGAAGCTTGCCAATATACAAGCTAGTCTAGCTTTGATTCTGGTGAAAAATGCATTTTAATTTCAAAACTATTACATTTTGACTCTAGAACCAGCATCTCAGTCATGAAATAATTTGAAATTTTTTATGAATATTGTGTCACTGGAATAGTGTTAATCCTTCAGAAACAGAAACAAGAACCTCTCTACTGTAAAGTCAAATAGACACACATTGCATTTCTGACTTCCAGGAGNTGGAAAATTCCAGTGTATTTCCAATGCATATTCTAGGCTCCTCTAATATAATCCTTTACAACAACTTCAGTTCTTTTCTTCCTGTTAATTTGAATGTATTCAAGTATTTGAAAGAAAAACAAAAGTGCTGAGATGGTATGAATACTCAAACCTGAAATTATCCTCTCCAGTAAGAAAATGTATTACTCAGGCAATGGAATGTTGTTTCAGTACCTCCTGCTTTTATTATCTATAATGCTTCATTAATTATTAAGTTGTACTTACTCTCTAAATTAGAAACAATTTAAAATATTAAAAACATTGGAGTATTACTAAAATAATTAGAAAGTAAAATGGCAAGCGAGTTGCTCATTAGAGCAGACACTGAACAACTCTATTTGTTCTCAGTCTGTAACTAAAATACAGGATAATAGGTGACTTTCCTTCAGAATAGCTTGCGAAACCCTAGGCAGCCACCACTTCCAGTGTACATCACTTTTCAAAAGCTGAAGTTATTTATTTAGTTCAAAGATGGAAGATTTCTGTTTACTTCCACTTCTCCTTTCTTTTGTATGTTTCTAAGGTAGCTGGTAAGATACAGGTCTACTTCTGTATTTGTGTTTGTTTATGAAAGTCGTGCCTTGAGTCCAGGAATTAAAGCAATTGTGATCTGTCTACAAGTGGGAACTCATCACGGAGAACAGTGACTATCTTAATCTATAATAAACCAGCTGGATACTGAGATATATAAGGAATAAGTAAAGTAAGGAGTCTCTAATTTGACTCATAGACACTCCTGAGAATTGGATTTCCATCAGATTTTGGTTATCTGAGTTAAAAAAGAGGACTTGGGTGGTAAAGCACAAAATACGTGTTTTCGTCTTTTGTTCTGGACTCTTTGATGGTGAGTTTATACATCTAGACTGATTAAAGTGTACGTACAATGTAAATTTGGGGGTTTAATCCTGGTCTTTTTCAAATCCAAATTTGATTTCATTTGATAATTGATGTGTCTGGAGTAGAAATGTTGGTATTTGCTCTAAAAAGAGACGGAGCTTTTAGAGATTGCTGTGTTTGCAGAGTACCTTTTCCACCAAGGCCAGTGAGAACGGAAAAATAATTCCTGAATTTTCAGTGCTACTGGATCTGAAAACTGTTCTCAGAACAATACAATGTCATGTTCCCTCTATATTTACCAGGCCTCCATTTGAGTAAGAAAGGTTTGTTACAACACCACAGAGAAACATTAGGGAATAGATTTGTGACTTTTAGTTGCAGGCCTCAGCAGCTCAGGGAGCAGTTTAAGAAGGGCATGCTGAGAGAATCCTATCACAGAATTCCTTAAATCTCAACAGTTACAGCACCGACCTGGAAGCTGTATGACTTCAAATCCAGGTCCTCAGACGATTAACCTTAATTCCCCCCAGGCTTGAATACCTGCAATGAAAATATTGCAATAAACCTACATCAAATATCAATTATCCGTCTGCGCAATAGCCTTCTGAGATGTAAAAGATGTTGGTTCAAAGCCATTCCCTGGTGCAGCTGAGATAGGCTTTGAACATTCTTTAATTTCCAGAAAACTGTCCTTCCCACTCACTTAATATGACATCAAAGGAATATGCCATCCAATAACCAACGTGGAACTTGTGTTTACCCCTCTCCCAAGCCTAACCTCCAAGAAACCAGAGTCTTTTTACCTGCAGATGCAAAATTCACCATTTTGACATTTCCTGGTCAGAATTTTTACCAGATTTCTGAATAATTCAGAGACAATTTCTTTTCAGTGAATAAATCATTCACCAAATAAAATTCACATAGGTACATTACAAAACATAATTCAGAATTGATGTAATTCAGAGCTATTATGCAGACATCAGTAGACATATTTTCTCCAATGGAAATTTGATGCTGTAAGTTATATATACCATTACCCTAAAAGTGAAGGTCTTGTAAGGACTAAATCTCTATTTGCCATGGATTCAGATCAGTTCTCTATTTTAGTCAAATAATTAAATTGTGTTTCACAAATCATAACTCATTGTTCATAAACAAAAATGAAACAATGGGTTTCTGCAAAACATATGGAGTTCTCTCACATTAATGAACCTGACCAGAAACAATACTAAGAAAAAAAAAAAAGACAAAAAACTATCTCTCCCAGAAGCACCCAGGCCCCCACAGTACTTTTAATATAAAGTCACGAGTATATACAGTGGGAAACTTTAAATTTAGAAATCTAAAAAAGTGTTAAAATCTTCTTGCTTCCTGTTTGTACACGGAAAATNCAGAGGGCAGCTGAGGATCTGAATCTGATGGTACAGACTGAATCAGAGTGCAGAATGTTTACTTTCCTAATTTAGGTGTGCCAGTGCTTTTGGGATGAATGTCTGCAGCCAAAGTCTGTACATCCTCTTTCTCCAGTAGTCCATGATAGTCAAAGTTGAGTAATATCGCTGTTCTTTGTGGAAATCTATTCTCAATACTGCTAACATTCTTAGATGAAAGTGCAACAGGACTGAATCAAAATTAGGGCTCTCTTCTTGTAAAAATAGGTATTTGTCTAATTTTATGTACTGTGAATGGTCTCCTCATACTCCTTTTACAGAAATCGAATGAGATCTCAGGAACATTGAGGACAAAACAGAAACCAGCAAATGCCAACAACTGACACAGAAAACTAACGCATCATTTGGCAATGTATAACCAGCGAGGCAGCAGATATTAAGTTGTTTTTAAAAATCTGTCAAGAACTGGTGAAATTCCAGAATGGAAGGAGAACAATGTGAGAGAAAAGCATGAAATTACTCATGAGGCTGAGAAAGAGCAAGGGTTCAGTAAATATGTGTATATTCTGCATTCAGAAAAAAAGCAGGCTGATGTGTCAATAACAAAGTTTCTTTAGTATATGTTTGAGTTTCTTAATAATGTTTGAGTTACTTAAAATCTTGAAAGAATCTTAAGAAGGTTAAAAAGTTAAAATGTCATAACATTTCAAAAATCAAACACTGTAACAATAACTCTGTCTGAAATGAGGAACTGGACAACACAATCTCATACCTTGGTGTTCATTTTTCTAGAAACTGTGGTGCAGTGGTAAACATTTATAATCTGTAGGCAGGGAAGACTGTTGGAGCCAAAGGCGTACTACATCACTGAAAAGGTTAGGTAGTTGGTTTGCCAACTGAAAACATTGCTTTCTTGGTAACTTACAGTAGCAAAAATTATCTAGTATTCTAAAAAACTATGCAACAAAAATCAGATGATACATTTCTCAAAAATACAGATGTTCTCTTTTTTTATCTTCCCGTGTGTGCTCCTCCAACTAAACATTTCAGGATTTTATTAGTTTATCATTGATATTGATTCAAAGCAGACATGGGAATATTGATATGGAATACAAAGAGCAAAGAATAAAAGCTCTTGCATGATTAATGAGAATGGCTGTAGTATTTCAGAAAAAGGCCTGTCACCCATGTATTTTATTTCAGTGGTCACTGGATCAAAAACAAAAAGAGCAACCATCAAAAAGCTGTCAGTAATAAAAAAATCCACAAGCAGACACTGAGGTAAGAATGAGAAACATATTATATATACCCCTACTACTTGTCCAATTATCCAGTACAATACTTTTGAAAAATTGTCATGTTAAAAACCTAGTACTCAGTCAATACTAGTAACATGAAGAGGAATAGACTTCTGTATGATGTTTGAGTTGGCTCCACAATCTGATGAGGGAGGGGGAAAAAAAGTAGCGCACTCATGAAATCAATGCAACCTGCATTAAAGGGATTAAAATTTGGCTAACCAATAAACCACAAACCGTAACTCATAAATGAAGACTCTTCTTCCTGTTGGGGTTACTTCTAGTTCAGACATGCAGGAATCTGTCCTCGCCCCATTGATCTTCAATACTTTTGTGAATGAATTGAAATAAAATATGGAAGCATTGNTGCCAGGACAGTCAAGGACTCTTCTGCTTCTCTGCTGTGCCAGTCTCTGCAGGTGCAGGAGAAGCTAGGAGGGGACCATAGCCCCAGTGCTATATTCCATATCATGCACGT
Source organism: Syrrhaptes paradoxus (assembly GCA_013400615.1). NCBI lineage: Eukaryota > Metazoa > Chordata > Aves > Pterocliformes > Pteroclidae > Syrrhaptes > Syrrhaptes paradoxus. Next base: position 30,482 of record VZTO01023373.1, on the reverse strand, counting down.
CATGCCCAGTATGTAGATGAGAGTCTGTCTGGAAGTACTCTCTTGGTCCGGGTCATCCCCTCTATCTCTGGGTCAGTTCTCTCTCAGAATCACCACCCTCCTTCTCTCTCAGGATCACCCCCCTCCCTGGATCATATTGCTCTCTTGGTCAGCTCAGTTTCTTAGTTGGCTCTCAGTCTCTAATGCTCAGGCTCTTATCTCTCGGACTGTGGGTTTGGGACTCTCCCTGCTCTGGGATTGTTAGACAGGAATGGGCTGAGCCTTGGTCATTGGGTGGTGACCAGTTTCACTGTGCATTGCTCATTTGTATATTTATATATATTGCTATTATTGTAACTATTATTTTCAATTTTATTGTAGTTTAGTTATTAAATATTTTTATCTCAACTCACGAGTCTCTTTTCCCTTTATCCCTTTAATTCTTGGCCTCAACCCTGGGAGGGGGGAGGGTGAGTGAGCGGTGGTTGTGGTGTTTTGTTTTGCTAGCCAGAAGTAAAACTACAATAGAACAGTAACAGATTGGGAAGGATTTTTAGAAAGAGCCACTAGAAGTTTTCAGTCTAGAAAAGTTGTCTGTTGAAAGGCTGCTAAGACACTCAGTCATCATTATCATTATCAGTCAATCATTATCATCAGTAGGTGTCCATATACAAAAGAGTTTTCTTACAGTGAATTACCCTTCAGCTCACCAGGAGAAGCCATAAAATCCCAATTATTGGCTAACAAAGCTAGGAAAATTCATAACTGGCAACTCTTTAAATTAGATTACTATTTTAAAAATACAGTTATTTTTATTTTATTAGCGATTCACCATTTGAACAACTTGTTCAGAGATGTAGTAAATTTTTATCTTGAAATTCTGTTATAAAATTATAATCTTTCTGAAATATTTTGTGATTAAACACTGGTTACAAGGAAGTTCAACATTTTATTGAGCAGAAAATTTTGATGGAAGGTCAGATTATTGTAATTGCCCCTTCAGACCTTCAAATATTTACATATAGCAGTAGTTTTATTAAGGTTTTTCTTCCATTTTTGGAGTCAGTCTAATGCTACATTGGCTCTACGATGCTGTGACTTCCCAATACAGAACCAAAGACAGGGTGCATGAATTAAGAAATTATTGACAAATAGAGGGAAATGGAAGGCATGCTCAGAAGGGCTGATGCTCATCTATTCCCATTCATTTCATTGTATTTGCATGCACAATCCAGCAAGCTATGAGACTATAGGTGCTCTTGTGCTGGAAATATTTTTAAAAGACTGGTCAGGTTACTTCTAATGATGCTGCTGTTTTATATCTATCACAAACTAAAATGGATGTGTTCTTTGAATGGAATAGAATAGTTCATTTGGAAGAGACCTATAACTACCATCTAGTCCAACAGCCAGACCACTTTAGGGATGACCAAAAGTTAAAGCACATTTTTAAAGGTATTGTCCAAATGCCTCTTAAACACTGACAAGTATGGGACATCAACCACCTCTCCAGGAAGCGTGTTCCAGTGTTTCACCAGCCTCTCAGTAAAGAAATGGTTCCTAATGTCCAGTCTAAATCTGCCCTGACACAGCTTTGAACAATTCCCACATATCCCCTCACTGGATCCCAGGGAGAAGAGATCAGAACCTCCCTCTCCACCTCGCCTCCTCAGGAAGCTGCAGAGAGCAATGAAGTCTGTCCTCAGCCTCCTTCTCTCCAAACTAGGCAAAGCCTGAGTCCTTAGCTGCTCCTCACAGGACATGCCTTCCAGCCCTGTCAGCAGCTTTGTTGCCCTCCTCTGGATGATTCAAGGACGTTCACAGTCTTCTTAAATTGTGGGGCCCAGAACTGTACAGGGTGCTCCAGGTGAGTCTGCACTGTTCCTGGCAGGTCTGCAGTTTCCTGGGTCTTCCCTCATGCCCTGTTTGTAAATTGGAATAAGGTTAGTTAGCTTCCAGTCAGCAGGGACCTCCCTAGACTTCCAAGACTTTTGGTAGATGAGAGACAGGTCCTGGTCTAACACTGGGTAGCTCCTTCAGTACTCTGGAGTGAATTCCATCAGGCCTCACAGACAAGATTCAAAAGCTATAACTTATCCATCAAAATTTCCGTGTCCACAAATGGAAAGTCACTGCTCCTGCAGTCATGGTCC